>JAWWML010030364.1:0-107951 GCA_035047165.1 Ormyrus rosae
GCAAAAGAAAAGATTAAGTAGGAACAAGCTAACCTTTTTAGAATATAATTTCCTAGCATGAAACGTTTTTTTTCACATCTATTAAACGTTTAATAGAATAAAAGCTTTAATCCATTTTTAAGGTATTAAATAGCTAATGTAAATGTTCTAAAAGAGTAAGGCTATGTAACCTTGTGACACTCAATATTATACGATGAAGAGAATTTTATCGATTGTCCGTCTACATAAGAAAACCAAATTATATACTATATTTATATTTTATTTTAATTTTATATTAGTTTATTTACTATAATAAATTTCATCTTCTATAATAAGTTTAATCTTCTATAATAAAACATAAAGAAAGATTTATAACTAAAGTTTTGAAAGCTGATAATATAGTTCTTAACTATTAAAATCCAATTTTTTGGCTATTTAAAATATGGAATTTTTTCTTACGTATTTACAAGTTAAAACTTATCTTGTTATGTTAGAATATATTTCATAAAATTTGAATAAATTTTAATTATCTTTAATTATATTAATAATCTCTAATTTAATTTTAATTATAAATTATTAATCTTAAGTTTAATTATCTGATATAGTTTTCTGATTTTATTTTACTAAAATGTACTTTATCCAACAAAAAACATTAGGCTTGTGCATGCGCAATATTAAATTTTCATTTTGGAAACCTTATTGTTTGACGATTCACGAGTGACATGGTTAGAGAATAAAGCCGCAGGGTAAATAACTCTTTTTAGTTTTCATCTACACAAGAACACGTATTAAGAGAAAATATTTTAAAATTTGTTCATATTCTCCAAAGCTCCATCGCCCACAACCATTATACCAAACAAAAACGCAATTTGCAATTCTTCCAATAAAAATGAAAGCTTGTATTTCTTAAATTAATAAAATTAAACGCTTCTCATAGTTTTCATCGTATTAATATGATCTTTCAAACATGAAAACTCGAATAACCATTTCTAGGTAGCCACGTTAAAAAAAACAGATAGAAATAGGAAAAAGAATTGGTTCAATCGAAACAATCAGTCTAGCCAAACAAAAAAGCCGCGCGCGGCAATCACGAAGCCCCCTCCGCTCTTTCCGTTCCACCCCGATTAAAATTCGCAGCTCCGAGCACCCAAAAATTCTCTCCCCGCGGAACGTCTTTCTTCCTTCTCGGCGCGACTCTTAATATTCCGCGTAAGATTGCCCCGTAATTTCGAGCTCAATTGGGTTGCGCACGCGCTCGCGCTGCCTCGTAACTGCATTTACGCTTTGTGCTTTACGCCCGTCCGAGGAAATTGCATTGTCGTCGTCGTCGTCGTCGTCGTCGTCGCGACGAGAAAAGTGGCGAGGTAGTCGAACGAGCGCGGACCCTGTACGCGCCCGGACTCGCGAGCTTTTCGCCCGTCCGTCAAGCTTTGCTTTTACTTTTTGAGTTTTATCTTGATTTTGATCTCCCGCCTAGCTCGGATATTGCGCTGTAAAAATTTGCCATTAAAAGTTCGGGCTTGTTTGCTCGCGCCTGCGCCTCCTCAGTTTTGATTGTCGAATCTTCTTGATTTTTGAGGATTCAACGCGTCTGGGAAGCAAAGGAATTAATGGCGCACGGAAGCTCTTTAAAGTTCATAAAGTAATTGGGTATTTCTTTTATTCATTTTTATTGAAGTAAAAACTGTACGTTACTTATTTACTTTATCAAAGACTAGATAATTTCCCGATTTTTTTACTCACAGTGATTGATTTTTACTAACTTATATTTCTAAGAATCGTTCATTTAAAAATTATATCAATTTAACATTCAAGAACATTTTGCTGTAGAAATCATAAAGTGATTTTCAATAATTATTGTAAAAGAGTGACGTAGAATGCATGTTTTTAGAATTTTTATTCGATCAAATCTTGCAAAGTTATATCCTTCTATATTTCTCGGCTTTATCACAATACTTCATTTTCAACAAAAATTCTTAAAGGTTAAAAAACATAATATAATAAAGTGCGTCAATTTTTTAAATTCTATATTTAAATTTCTTCGATCTTTTTTAATTATAAAATGAAGCGATGAAAAAATGATGCAAGTGAATTGTTAATAAAAACGGTATTTTAGTTCGATATAAAATTAATTAAAACGTTGAAAATTCATCACGAGAACGTTTTAATTTATTTTTAAATGCGATGGCCTACTTGAAGCCTGATTTACGCATTCAGAAACAAAAGCAAAATACTCTTTTTAAACAAGCTCCGGTTACTCAAACGATTGTTCATCAGACGTTGAAACAAATAAATATTTTAAACGACGTAACGCCGATCTTCCTTCATCTAAATAACTAAATTCTCTGGATCATTCGCCAAAAATGAATAATGCTGTCCGATTTCACGATCGTTATAGCACTCGACGCTCACAATTTCAGCTTCCCCGAAAAATATTCGCCGAGAAAAGTACTCCGACCTCCCGCCGTACAAATGCAGCGCAAAAAGGCGGCGGGAAAGGCAGGAAAATAAAATAAACGGCCGACACTCAAGAGCGCGCTTGTCCAATGTATTATTAAAAAAGTCAATCAATTCAGAAAACGTGGAAGGTGGGAGAAAGAGGCGATTGCGCGGCGGAATAAGCGAAAAAGAAACTAGGCGCGGAGCACAACCTCGAGGATAATAATACATCGTTCTCGCGCCGGGGGGAGGCAGCGAGCAGGGAAAACGCTTCAGGCGCGAAAGGAACTTCGAACATTGTTCGTGTTTTATTGAGAATTTGCGAGCGGCTTTTTGCTCTTTTGGCGCGAACCTCTAGCTCCGCTGCCTTGTTTTTTTTTTTCGTTTTCTATTGCTGCTCGATGTACGACAAAATATTGCAGCAGTCGAATCGATTTGTTGCCGAAAAATACACTTTGCCTTCTAACTATTCAAGCAGCTCTCCACTTTCTCACTTGTGGACGAGAAATTTTTATTTTAATTCGATTGGCAATGTTGTTTACTAACCCAAAAAATTTATAGGGGTCTAAATTTGTCGACTCTCCTTTATCATTTACCAATGTCACTGCCAATAAATTTTACTTAATGGCAAAAATTAATTGAATCTGTATATATACTTACTTAAACTCTGTAAAAGATAATATTTCAATGAATAAGAAAAACACAAAATTACCTCCAGCCCAAAAAAACCGAAAAAACATAACGGCGTTGAAAATTCATTGAAAAAGCGGATGCGAGGGGTTAAATAAAAGAGCTCGCCAGTACAAGTTTTTAGCCATCTCTTCCTCTTAGCCCGAAGCTCGACGACGACGCCGGGTTTGGCAAAGTTACGCGGGGTTTTTTTTTCACGGGGGCGTCGGCGCGCCTTAAATCCCTGGCGGAGATTGGTGAGCGACTTCGCCGCCGCCGCCGCCGCCGCCGCTGTAATTCGTTAGTCTGCGTAAGCCGGGGTTTAAAAAAAAAACGGCCTTTTTTTGTCCCCCCCGACGGTCGACGCTTATGCAAAAGCCCCCGGCTGGCCGAGGAATTATGTAAAGCACTGGCGCGAGAGGTTTGACGTGATCGCGGGATTTTTGCCGCGCGCCACGTAAGAAACGGGGGGTAAATGTAACGGAATGAGCCGACCTCGGAGAAAAAGAGGGCTCGTTTTGTATGAAAGGAGTCTGCAGATTGATCTCTTAATAGAGGCGATTATGGGTAAAATGTTAAATTTAAGAATTTTGTTGGGAAGGAAAGATGATTTATACTTTTCGACGAATTTTCTATCTTCGTTTTATTGCTGTGGAATTTGTAGATGCACTCGGATGTTTGTCAAACCAGGGAGAATCAATTTATAACGAATTTATGAATAGCTGAAAAGTTAACCAGTTGATGTTCTAATAGTATGTTTACAAAATTAAATTGTTCAAATTTGAAAAATAACATTTTAAAAATGAATTGCGTTCTGAAACTGCAATTTTAATTTTGTCGCAATTTTGAAATTAAATTATTTGATTTAAAATCTGTAATTTTCAATGTAGCAAAGATATCTACCACGTACATTATATAATAGATTATCTCGCAAGAAACAAGCGGAATCATTATGCATTACACAGATTTAATTTCACAGCTGCGTACGAGCAATGAATGTTTATTTGCAAGAACCACGGAAAACCGCGCTTCAGTAAACCGTTGCCTCTTATCCTTGATGTAACAGCACGACCGCATCGACTTTACAACTTTAATTCTTCGCTCGGTCACAGCATCTCCTGAATTCCAATTGGAAGTCCTATCGCTGTATAGAGTCGCCCGAGGCTGCTGCATCATTTATTGGAGTTTACCCTTTATGGGAGGAGGAAGTCCGATCATAGTAATCTCTTGTAATGTAATTGTTTCCTTCTTAATTTTTTATTCAAGCTAGCTTTGAGTAAATAATAAACTTAACACAGCAGGTCCAATCATTTTAATAAGTTTTTCTTAACTGCAAGCTGGTAAACGTAATAAAATTATTTTCAAAAGCGGCTTACCATACATGGACTGTATCTACTTATTCTTCCCAATTTTACTTTTGCGAATATCATTCTACGAATAAAAAATAATTTGAAATTCCATTTAAACATTAAAAATAAAATCCTCGGAACGAATAAATTCCAGTTTTTCATTAACTCTAAATCTTCAAGCAAGTGTTTGCATCGAAAAAGCGCGTTACGACCCTATCACTTTCCCACGGGCTCGTCTTCTTTTCGTTGCTCCGAGGATGGTTTATTTCTTGTGCGGCTCGTTTGCCAGTTGCTCCGCGCGGCCATCCGTAATTTTACGCTCGATGTGGCGCGCAAGTTTTCGGCTGCTGGCCCGCGTGATTCACTGGCGGAGTCGCCTCCTGTGGACGTTCTTTTCTTTCCTTTATCCCTGCCGGAAATGTATCACCGACGGAAAACTGCTCAAAAATTCGCATAAGGTCCCGGTTGAATAAGCGCAAGGGCGATAATTTCGCAAATCGAATATTATGTATTATGTATGAGCGAGCAGTGCATTCACGTCAAAGAGTTTCGGGGCTGTCGTTCGGGAATTTAGGGATTTTTTAGAAGTGAAGGGTCGTTTAATTAGCTGCTATTCAAAATCAATTTAAACATAAATATTGACATTGGAAAATGAAAAAGGAATCGAGCTTCAGTTAAAATTTTGGTCTTTTAAAACTACATATTGATGGAATTTTAATTAAATCTTTTTTTTTTTGTTGTTTAATCAAAAAACTGATATACCAGTTTTAGAGCTCGCAATCAATATACTCTTGAACAACTACAAAATGCAGTATTGGAAATTTACAAATTTTAACTTTGTAAATTAAACTAATAAAAAATTCATTAATTAAATTTTAATTAAGGCATTGGAATTTTGAAAAAGTACTTTTACTTTCGAAACCACCCACCATTCGAATACTACCTTAATAAAAAAGCTATCGTCGAATCTTTCAACCGGACTAAAATTGTGTATGAAAATTACCTCACGCCTCCGTTCGCAAGCAAAATCAGAACGCAATAACAACCCGAGCCTCTAAGAAAATCACGTCATTCCCCGAACGGCGTCTTCCAAGAAAAATGAAACGCAGCCCGGCAAAAAAACTCGGTTAAACATATACAGGATAAATATTTGACCTCTCGCAGGCGAGCAACCGTTCATTGCTCGCGGCAGCAGCCGCAAAGTAAACTTTCCCCGGCGTCGTCGTCGGAGGAAAGAGCCCGAGAGTCGGCGCGCAAAGCGGACGTAAGACGGATAGCGCGGCTTGCACGTAACTGCGGATCGCGGCATTAATAACCGTGCGCGCCTTTTCCGGAAGTTTCCCTTGTAAACTATCTCCCGCCGGTAACGAGCTCATTGTCGCGAGTCGCAGATTTATGCGCTAAACAAAGTGCGCGCGCGCTCGCTCGAGGCTCGAACACGCGCTAAAACCTTATCTCGCTGCGATAATTTTCTCCGAGGCCGCGCGGACTACTTTCAGCAGAGTACTTTGAGTACGAGTACTTTTCTCGGCGTTGGTATTCTTGCAGGTTTCTGCGGAGTCTCGGTGCCGCGCGTTTATGCCTGTCTTTTACGGATTTGTTAAATGCGAATTGATAAAATCCGAGGAATTAGGAGAGAGTTTTTGAGTTGGGGCTTGTTTGTTCAGAAATAGTACATTTTGCGCATTTCTTTTAGAAAGATGTAAATATATTATTGACGAGGGAGAAGGCCTTTCGCATTAAATAAAATAGAGAGGAAATTTAATTCGCAGAGGAATCTGAAAGAAAAATTGAAGTTATAAAATGGAGCTTCTCGAAGCTATCGAATCTTCTACAACATAGAAAAATGCACTTTCTCTATTTCTTTCGCGAAACTTGGCTGTGCAATATTATAATAAAGAAATGGAGAAATCAATATGTATATGATTCTGCACCTACGTGGACATTTATCACCTCATAAATTTTCTTCATTTTTACGATCTACAAAAACTGCTACATAAAAAATTTTCAGAATAAAAAAAAAATTCTATTATTTTTAATACATTTTAATTGCATTTTCATTTTTCATTTATAGATAACCTACCTATTAACCATCGCATTTGCTAGTGGAAACCGGTCTTATAACTCTCCATAATCCTCTGCAATATATTCTCTCGAAATATTTTCCCACCTTAAACGCGACTCCTCCTCCTTCTGGGTAAGAAAACATTATTTAAGAAAACTTTTCAGGCCGAATGCAATTACTCCGTCGGCGGCTGGAGAGCAGGACAAGCCGATCTCCGATCTGCCCGGAGGAGGAGGAGGAAAAATCAAGTCCGCGCGAAAGAAAGAAAAGTACTTTCAAGACTTGGCGGATTCCCCGGCACGAAGCCATCGAATCCTCTTTCTCAGCCGATAGTCGTGCGGAATGTCGCGCGCGCAAAATAACAACTCGCGCGCGAGCCAGTTTGGATTTCCCGGCACGCGGACAAGGAGATCTGCTCGCATTCTCCGCGTGGAATCACGAGGATATCCTTTCCCCCCCCCCTCCCCACTCCCTCCCTCGCCGACGGCGAAAGTCGATGTGTCACGCCTGTTTTCTCGCGCCTTTTTTCCTCCCCCGCTCCGGGCTTAAGATTCTTTCGTAAGCGAAGACTTTGATTTCGTTTCGATTTAAGTTGCCCAGAGGGGCCTGAGTGACGTTCTTCGAAACAGGAAGTAATGCTGGCATTTTAAGTGCTTTAATTCGCAATGACGCCTTTGCCTTTGAGCTATTTTTTTGTTTCTGTTTCAGTCGGGAATCGGTGTGGTGCTCTTTGTTTTTTAACAAAAAAAAAGACCGGGAGGGGAAATTTTTTATCCGCGAGCAAAACAATCGAATAGATCTGGTAGTTGTTTTCGAGTATTTTGGTCACGCTTTTTAAAAATGTGGTTCTCCGGAGGCCGTGTTAAAGTTTTGAAAAGAATATTAAACTTTTAACTCCCGCGGCCCGGTACTACTCGGATTAACTTGAAATTTCTGGGAAATATTTTTATCGCAAGAAAACGTTGCGCGGAAAAACAATTTATAAATTTACAAACTACTTCGTTTTCTTTTTCATTCTTTATAAATTGTAATACACCGCAAGAATATTATAGGCAATCTAATACTAATTACTTTAAAACTCCGCAACAGTTTCGCAAATATGTTTGCTTTAAAAGCCAACCCCTATTTTGAAGTAAACTTAACTAATATCGACTTTCCCGGAACAACGAGATTTCTTTGAATATGCCAAACTTGTCAAAAACACAAAGTTTCGACAAGTTTGACTAAATCGTAGAGTGATGATTATTATGTTTCTTTCGTCCATATTATTTTACGAACCTAATATACTAAACTTTGAACGAAGCGTTGCTGTCGATTTTACTTTGACAAAACTCAAACCAAAGTTTACCTCGACTTTGATTCACCTTCCCCCGGAACTTTATTTAAAGTGTCTTACTTTTTAATAAAAAACAACATATCCGCATAATATCTTTATAAATTTACGTAAAACTTCAAACCAAAGTAATGAAGAAGAATACCGATTCTATTTTTAGAAGTAATTACACCATTGATTAAATGCCCCTTCAAATTTCCATACCGAAATCGGTTTTTTAATTAATCGAGACTTTATTAATTCAGCATTACTCCTCACTCGCTTCGCCATTATCGCCATTCACTCGGTCAAAAAAAAGAAAGGCTACGACTCCGACTAATCCATCAATTCCTATTTGCACTCTCTCTCTCTCTCCTCCCGTGCAATCGAATCCTCGCGGCGGCAGCTGCATTTTTCCCACATTCGTGGCTTTATTTTCTCGATAAACGACTGATATACGGCGTTTGTTCTAGGAGGTTCCGCCCCGCGGAATTCCAATGAGCGCCGATAAATTCAAATTTCATTGAATTATACGGCGAGGGATGCATCCCGCCGCGAAATACACGTAAATGCTTTCACGCCGCGGGCCGGCCCGGCATTGAAAAATTCTAAGGAAAGGGGGCAGGGGGCAGGGGGTGGGGGAGCGGGAGGAAGTAGTGAAAATTCTTGTGGCAAAGAGGACGCGTGCATGCGTGGGCACGGAAGGAAGGCGCGAAGTGGCTGTCGCTTTGAATAATGGCTCGCGCTTGGCGCTTTACGGTTCCAACGTTTCCGCTGGGGGGAGGAGAGAGAGGCGTCGAGAGGAGGATGCAAGCTGAGCGGGAATTCGGAGGTTATTTGAAGATTACGGCTGCTTTTGGATTGAATTTCTTAAGCGATTACTTTCCTGCGGGTTTAACTTTGATTTGGTCCTTTACCTTTGTCTCTTAAATTCTTGTGTTTTATACTTTGGGAGGATCTTTGCTGTGTAAATAATTTTGTGTGGCGATTAAATGTTTGAAATATCTTTTCCTCTTGTTGAACAACGACGTTTCGTTTAAAAGAAACGTATACGAACGCCAGAGACACAACTTAAAAGGAGAACTTGGAATGAATTGTGAACCATTTGTTGTGGTCAGTGTAATCCGGCCCTTTTTTCTACTTACAGGAAACAGTGAGTTTATTTTATCTCAATGCATGGGTCGAGGACTCGGTTTTTCTTCCCTTTTTTCCGCACCTTACCTCAGCATTGTACCTGTTTTTTACAACCGTTTCTGGCTTTTTTTTTCTTTTTTTTTTTACCTCGCAGTTTAATTGTCCCTCCGCCCTTTTTAGACGTTACGAAAAGGTGCTGCGCATGCTAATTAGGATAATAGTTTAGATAAAATTTTCGTATTCTAAACAAACATGTAACATTGTCAACACAATTACAGTCTAATTTGCACTTAGTTGCTTCATACAAAATTACTTCAAAAATAGCTTTTACACTTTGTACAAAATATTATATTTATTATATTTTATTTAAATCTTGAAATGCTTTGAATTTAAAGTAGGAATGTTTTGATGATAGCTTTTATAAATATTTATTTAATAAAATAAAAACAGTATTATCAGCTTTCAATTAAATAAATATTATATTCATATCGTATTGTATTTGAAATAAATTTTATTAAACTTTAATAATCGACAAAATACTTAATTAACAAAAATATAATACGTTTTTTTGCTTTGTGCAAATCTACTTAAAATATCTAAAAGCTTTAGAGCTCAAAAATATATAATTCGTGTTGTCTGAAGCATATAAAATATTTAATATATATTATTACGGGTAGCGTAAAAAGTTATTACGTGGGGGATTTAAGAACTCCTACAAACCAGAATTTTCCACCAAAATTTCAATAGCGTTGAGATCGTGCAACAATAAGAAATATATATATTTCAAACCCACAATTGAAGATCTCGAAACCTTGCAGATACAATTTCACTACTATACTTCAAAACTTTATCGAAAAGTTTATTGAGCTGAAAAGAAATGTGTCGCAAAATAGAAAAGGTATTGAAAGGGTAGATAAAAGCCCATTGTAAAGTGACTCAAACCGTGAAAAACTTATTTTTATAGAGAAATTCAGACATGCGTAAACAGTTTCATGATTTCAAAATGTGTAAAAATATGCATTAAATTCACAAATGTACATACATTCTGTATATCGATGCAATTATTTTGTTGCACGTATATTTTGAAAACAAAATAATGTTTGTATGATAGTTATAAATAGATAGTTCTGATGGTTTTAAATTTCAGGTTTCTTTCCTCAAAAATTTTTTGAAGCATTTTTTTATTATGAATTTGAAGATCTTCGTAACAATTTGTTACTAAAATTATTTTAAGAGAAAACTTTCGGTATTTTTTTTTCTTCCTCAAACTTTTTCTCAGACTCCTGTAATGAATTATTCACTTTTTAAGTAGAAACTACCATTTTTATGGTTGCTTCGAAGCTTTACAAATACGCGACTACCGCTTTGCACTTTGGCATTTATATAAAAATAGAAGCTTGAAGTTTGACACTTGTTAGCATGATACTTTCTTAGTTTTCATGAAGACTGAAGCTTGGGCAAAACTGGTTTTTTTTCTTTTAGACATGGTCGCAAAGCAATCCTCGTAAAAATTTAATTTACGATTATTTAAAGTCTTAAGAAAGACGCTACGACGAGCGTCGGAACGTTGGCCAATAAATAAGCAAATTTAAAAATTGTTCGGCATGATCACTTAAGCCTTCTTCCACATTATCAGCAACATCTTCAAATCATTTTTAAAAGATTTTGAATGTATACTATAATATTCGTTTTAAACAGCAAATCTAAGGAACCTTCAATTTTTCAAACTAAAATTTCTGTTTTCTCCTTCTTTTCAGAATGACTACCCCACCGGCACCGAATTCAGCCACGTACTCCTTCATGATTTAGCAAACGCAGACGTACTTTTTCCTAGCCTCTGCCTAACGGGGACCAAAGCGTCGATACGTGTACCCTTTTCTCCTTTTCTTTCGTGCAGACGACGAGGGTAAGCGACAAGAGTGCTCGTGAGCGGCACGTCGTGGCTCGATCATGTCATTTCTGCCTCCATTGTGCTCGGCAGCGATACGCCTGCAGCCGCGGAGGCTCCAGACAATCTCTCGCGGATCAGAGGTAGATTGGAAAAGCCGGAAAGATGCTGTAGAGACCCGCCGCCGATAAATTTCACCCGAGAGAAAAAAAAAAAAATTCTATCCCGGGTATCTAATAAGGCAAAAACCCTCTTTCTTGAAAATACCTTCGAATTCGCACCTCGGAATTTTCGAATACTGTTACCTTTTAAATTAAAAGCCATACATTGAAATATGCAACTGAATATTAAAGTCGACTCGTTCCGCTTGATTTGTAACCGAAACCCCATTGACTATTGTACTTCGGCAAACTTTCATTCAGAGGTTTCCCCGCTTGCTTCCACTCGAACTTTTAATGAAAACTTCGATGATCCGTTTTCCCTTACGAACAATAGTAATTAATTAGGCGTTCAATAAGCCTCGAGTTCCCCCTCTACTCCAGTCCAAAGAAACCCAATATCTTACGAAATTCGAATATTCCCAATTTTTAATAACTCGCAGTTGCACCAGTTGCGATAACGCCCGGACAATAAAACACGAAGTAACTCTCGAAACCCGAGCCGCCTCCGCCGCCGCTTATACCGAGAATGAAACGGGCCAGGCGCTGTCAGCCCGTCCGGGCTTGATTACGCTCTCTTTATTGCCAGTAAAGCCGAATTCGCGGCTTATATTCCCTCGGCAAAATGTACAAGCCGTACGTGCGGAAGGTCGTCCCCCCCCCCTCTCCCCACCCCGACGTGCGTGACAATCGGCCGGGGCTGAAAATTTTTCGACTCTCCGCGAATGGATCATCAGTGTTTTACGACGGCGGCGGCGCTGCCGCCGCTGCTGCTGCTGCTGCGCGAAAAAATGAGAAGTAGCTGCGTATACGTGCCCCTGCATTCTCGGTCGTCTCCTCCCGTCGCGATGGGGTTATTTTTACGACGCCGAGAGAGCGGGAGAGCTCGTTATGCGCGGATTGTAAAGATTTTTGAGCCCCTTTTTGTGGCCTCTTGTCGACGAGCCCGAACGAGCTGCTGCCTTCCGTTTTTCTTTTTTTTTTTTTCTTTTTTTGCGATTGGTTCGCAAGTCGCGCTGATGAGGGTTCGTTATTTTATAATTAAAACGGAGACAATAAACGCTTATTAAAATTGAGGGTCACTCTCTGAGTATTAAACATTGTTTCCGCGGGAGTTTCGAAATATAAGTCTAATTACAAGATTGAGGGCGATTGAGGTTGTATTTCGAAGAGGGGAATGAGAGTTTAACAATGAAACGTAATTATGATGTGAATTCTTAATAAATTGGAAAGAAAATTTCAACAAATACAAAACATTGAAAGGGTAATTATATTGATTCATATTGTCTGACTAAACTGAAGCATTATCTACTGCAACATCCAAATATACTATAGTGCTAATAATTGCGGCAAGTAATGAAATAACGGAATTGATTCTGCCACTAATTAATGCAAAATAATAATAATATCCTAATTAAGAAATGAAACCATTTTATTTCCTCACAAACGATTTCGACTTTAATAAATAATCCCTCTCCAGCAAAAAATAAACAATTAAAGCGCGAGAATATAATTCAATTAAAGTCCACGTCGTTTGTGAGCAGCTAACGTCGGTGCAGGAGGAGGGGGGTTCGAAGAAAAATTCCTTTTTCCCGGGGCCGTTTTGTCGAGCTGCCGATAAACGGACGTAATAACGTCGTGTTAAGGTGGCCACCGCAGCAGCAACGCCAGCAGCCCTCTCCTTCGCCTCCCGCCTCGGAACGTGATTTTTAAAGAAAAAGGGCGCCGACCGCCGCGCCGCGCGGCGCATCGCCGGGCGCTAACCTCACCTCCTATATCTATACACGTGATCGGGGAAAAAATTCGCGCGCTCTTATATACGCTCCGCGATAAATCAAGATTTCCTGCGTGCTCGGGATCAATGTGCGCGGCAGAAATTGAAAATGTCGCCTTACGTGTGTCTCTTTCGGGTAAAAACAGCCGCGCGGTGCATTACCGAAAGGTGAGGTCACGATTTTTATTTCGGTATTTATGTTCAATCTTGACGATATATGTATATATCAATTATTTTTAAAGCCGAGCACAGTGAAATAATCTAGAAGGGAAAACAAGGTGGAAAATCCAAGTTTCACCGCAGATATCATAAAATATTCTCTAATAGCCGGGGGGAAACTTTGCGGCGCAAGATGAATAATAAAAGGGTAACCTGAATAAAATCTCTCTATCTCTGCTATCCGCTAATACTAAAGCTCCGTTAAGGCTTTTTTGCTCCTCGTAAAACACATCAACATCAGAAAAGAGCGACTCATCCTCCTCCTCTTCCCT
The DNA here is from genome assembly GCA_035047165.1 of Ormyrus rosae. Taxonomy (NCBI): domain Eukaryota; kingdom Metazoa; phylum Arthropoda; class Insecta; order Hymenoptera; family Ormyridae; genus Ormyrus; species Ormyrus rosae. The sequence continues at coordinate 13,259 of JAWWML010030364.1, forward strand.
CCTCGCCGCGCGCTAATACGTTAGCAGAGGGACGAGAGAGGGGGGTAGTGGCGGTTAGGGGGGGAGGGAAAAGAGAAGGAGCTTCTTTCAGCATTTCATCGCTCGATCCATTAAGCGGATGTTAACATGGGCCCTTCACGGGCTATGTACCTATGGGAGCGGCGTGAGCGACTACCGGAAAAAGGAGAAGAAGGAATCAGGCGCCGGGAATCCACGACGAGAGCCGGATGACACCCCCGGCTGCTGCTGCTGCTGCTGCTGTCGCCCTTCAAAAGAGTTACCCTAAGTTGCACGTTTTATGAGTTATTCATTTTTTGAGGTTTTTATTTTTAGTGGAAATTTCAAAATCTGATATTGATTCAGTAAAAATTATGACTGAATTTTAAGAACATACGAGTGTCTCTATTTAAATTTAGTTTTGAAAAATAGATTTCGTAAAAGCATTGCGTCCAGCGACTTATTTTATGTCCTAATTATATAGCGCAAGTAAAATTAATAAATTTAAATTGCAAAATCATACCCAATCACCACCCCTTGAATTCTAAGAAAGCTATTTCATCAATATAACGCTTAAAAGCAGAGGTCTCCATTAACGGAGAAGGGTCATCAAAGGGGATTCAGCTCACCGCTCATAGCAGCTTGCATCGATATAACCGAAGAACAGTAACACGGAGCTCGCAGCCAGCAGCAGCAGCAGCGGCGGCAGCCGCATCAGCAGTTGCGCCGAAAGTTTCCGCGGGCCGCAGCTCGACGGCTCAGAAAAAAGGTCTATACCGAAGTCTCTCTCTCTCGGCGGATTTAGTCCCGGCAGTGCCACCGAGCCGGGAGAGCGGGCGACGCCGGCAGGATGAGGAAGAGGGAAAGCTTCATCGATCTCGTTAAAGCTCGCCACTGCTCGTTTTCTCTCCTCCCGACGCCTCCTCCTTCCTTCCGCCTCTCTTTTTTTCTTTGATCCTGCCACGGAGAGTTGACTTCTCTCTCGCTCTCTCGCTCTGTACCAGCAGGACCGAGCGCCAACGCTAGATTACACCCATGGGATAAATTTCTCTGTCTTTCTTTGCCGCGCGTTTTCCATCAGCGGCTATCGTATTTAACTTCGCCGGGACTTCGTTTTGCTTGCCTTACCGCTCGAGCTCTTTCCCTTTTTTTTCTCTCCCCTCTCCCCCCCTCTTTTCTCCGGCGAGCTCACTTTTTTTTTTCTATGCACAGACGGCTTTGAGAAATAGAAATCCTCAGAAGTTGGAGCCGGAACGTGCGGTGTTTGGCAAACGAAATTACGCGGGGAAATTTTTCGGGGACCCCGGAGCTGCTCTTGTTATTGGTTTGATCAAAAATCGAGTTTTATCTCGAAAGTTTTTATTGCTGTTTCGTGATTTTTTTTTTACTTTGGGAGTGTATAGTGGATATTGAGAGATACCCAAGCGGCTGTTTGACTAGAAAGAAATTTACTGCTTCTGTTTTGATATAAATAGCTTTTCAAAGTTTTTGGAAATTTCTATTCTACTATCCAATCCAACATTTTTTAAGTCAATATTTTAATTTCATTAAAATACAAGTATGGTAATGATTGCTTACTGCTAAATGAAGAGAAACTATAAAAAAAAAAAGAACCTTAAGTAATCAAAGTAAGTGAAAAAATCAAGATTTTATCAGACATTAAGCAACTTTCCTATTTCATTTGTCTCCTAAAACCACACAAGATTTCTCCTTGAGCTAGTTATTACCGACAGGGCTTTGTACAACTACGATTTAAATCCATCTTCGATAACAAGTCAAAAACCCAGGCTCAAAATTTTCGTCGTACCTCAGACTCGAGAAAGGCCACGATTGAAAATATCCGTCTTAAACAAGATAAATGAAAATCGCTTAATTTCCATCGACGATCCCTCGGCGAGGGGAGGGGGGGAGGGCGCTCGGCTAGCTTTCATTTTTCCGAAAGATCGAAGAAAAATAAATCCGGCGCTTTCCCTTCCTCTTTGCATTTCCCATTTCCAGTTAGCAAGCGCCGCGGCGCACTACAGCGCCGAGCGCTCCGGCATTATTCATTTCTCGCGATATAGCCGGGGCGTTTCGCTCGGTCTTTGTCTCCCGAGCTGTCTTCATCTTCCATTTCTCCGCTGTTTTTCCCCTCGCGTTCACCTCCTGGCAGTCCTAAAGGCTGGGGCGCTATCGCGATCTTCGTAAAATGCACGATTTGATTCCTCTACCTCTCTCTCTCTCTCTCTCTCTTTGCCCTTCTCTTTTCGCTCTTTATTTCTGTTTCCCTTCCTTCTCGAGAAAATATCGGCTTTCAAGGTTCGCTCTCCGCCCGGCTCTCAAATATATCGTAGTCGATAAATAGGAAAGCGACTCGTCTATACAACACCTCGTCTCCTTCGGCTATACCTGTATATACACGCTAGCCGAAGTAGCATCAGTCGAATGGACGAGACGCGGCCCGATACTCGTATATTTTGCTTCCCCCGTGCCCATGGCTGCTATCCCCCCCGATCTGCTTCTCCTCTCTCTCTCTCTCCGTTGCTTTTTCTTGCGCTTTTGCCCATTCGCGAGAGCCCCCGACAGAGATTTCGTCGACGGTACACGTATTATGTATCGAAAGGCCGCGCTGCACGAATCACGACGAGTCGCTGCTCTGCCTTCCAGTCAATTTATTTTCGACTGGCCGAAGTGGCCTCTTAATTCTTTTATGAGCGCCGCCGAGGGACTTATAGAAAGAGCGCGGGGCCTGAAAATTTTCGGCCGTTTGATCAAGGATTCAGTTATGCGCGGGGGATGAAAGAGCGCAAGCTCGTGAATTTATCCTTTGCATTTCTCTGTCTGACTGGAAGAGCAATTTTTACGCGCGCGCATGTGTGTGTGTGTGTGTGTGCTTCGAATAAAAATATGCATGGAAATGCTCGGGGAAAAAGTTGATGTATCGCCGGATTTACATTTTGCAATGAGAGTTTCAATGTTTTACTATTATAAGAAATGTGAAGCTTTCTTTTATAATTGTATAAGTGGTCGAATCGATGCGCAAAAGTAGATTTAAAAATTTTTTGAAATCTGATTTGATATTACCTCATCTATATTCAAATCTGTATTCATATGTGTGGTGTAAGCGGTTTTATATTTTACTATACCACTGCTTACCCAGAAAACGGAAATTCGAAAACTAATACCAATAAATTCATTCGATATTGCAAGTTCACTAAAAGTAAATAAATGTTTACAATTTAAATATGCGTTGTTTCGTCAAATAGGTATGAATATAAAGAGTCAAGGATAATATCTTTGCAAATAATTATTTTTGCTTAATCACTTTTAGTACTTTTCCTCTTGCGCCCGTTTGAAATCAATCATATTTTAACTCAAAACGAAGGAATTTCAAGGATTCCAAGGACCTAAAAGCATTATTCTCTGGAGCGTCAAGGATTACCAATTACACATAAAAACGCCCTCTCGTAAAGAGACTTTTCATTCGCTCACAAGGGAATCATTTCTGTCCTCCGGAACTCCTGTAAAGTCTGCGAATCGCGATAACAACCAATTTCCCCCTCTCTCTTCTCTCGGTCGCCTCTCCTCGTTTTCTCTCCTCCCTTCTCGCGCTTTTATTTCTTAAAGAGGTCGCACTGAAACAAGCGCTAATGATCACGGCAGAAATTAAAAATTTCTTTTTTCATTTTTCAATTTCCAATGCTCCAAAAGAATAATGTACGTCGCGCAATACCTCAATTTCTGAAACTTTTTAAAACGTCGTAAAATATTTTAAAATTACAAAAAAAGAAAGACTTTAAATTTTTATATATCAGCTTTAATATTCCGCGATAAAACACGCTAAAACGTCAGCGTCATAAAGTGCGAAACGCTCCATTTTTAACGCTTTCTTTAATAAAAGCACCGCAGTGGGAAAATGAAATGCTTAATTACTCTCGTTCATTTAGTAACAGAAAACAGCTCTCTCTCTCCCTCTCTCGCGGCAATGGCATTCCGGAGCAATCTAACTAGGTGCTCGAGCCTCCTTATTAGTTCAGAGGTGAGGGACCGGGAATTGTATCTGGGTTACGCGGGCAGAGATCCAAGAAACGGCGCTCCCCGAGACCCGCGCCGTGACTTCCAAGGAAAATTAATTAATAATTCTTTAATTTTCATCGAAAATATTGCGAGCACGTTCTCCCGTCGGAATTACTTTGCCGCAGCATTTCCTTTATTGCCGTTATATTACTCGCGGTAGTGCATGCAAAAATTTCGGTCGCGTTAATTGAATGAAGAATATGTTAAAAATGCTGGCAGTTAGAAAAAAAAGAGCAATTAATTACCAGCAGCTGATGATGTTTACAAATTTTTGCCTAGCATCGACAACGTTCGGCAACAATGAACATATCGGTGCAGTTTTGCATCAAACGTCGAAATTTCAAAGCCACCGAGGCGGCTGCGTTAGCGACGAATGACCGAAATTGTTTTTTTTTCTCTCTTCTTCTGCACTCCGGGCTCATTTTTTTTTTTTTTTTTTTTTTTCATCGTAATAAATGCAAAAGTGAAAATGGCATTTAAATCCAGCGAAGCGGTCCGCGTGCGTTGCTTTCGCGCTCGCTCCGGAAATTACACGTAATAAAAACGTTGTTTTTCTTTCCCATCGAGCGGCTCGAATATCGATGTCTCACGGTTGGCGTGCCCTGCAAAAAGTAGTCGTAAAAGAGAAGAGGCTAACGCGAGCGCTATAACGAAAAAAAAGGGAGAGAGAGAGAGGAAGAAAACAAGAGGAAGGGCTGCGAGGAAACCCACCGGCCGGTGGCAAATGTAGGAACGAGATAAAAGCACGCCGAGGTAAATGGCCTTAATGAATTTTCACTCTGCTCTTTCGATCTGCCGTTTATTCTCGCGACTCCCTTTTTTGCCTTTTGCGCTACGGCTATTTTTTTTTTTTTGTTAACGAAATCGGAATTGCTTTGTTATGCGCTTATTTGCGCAAGGGGGGAGGGGGGAGGGTAGAGTGGGCAGCTTAAATTTTTTATCCCGTTATGGGGCCGCTGTTCGGGGTGAGTATAATCGGACGTATGCCTCTGCGCCCGAGTATATATGTTTTTATTTTCGCCGACTCCCTCGCGCTCAACTGGCCATTTGTTTTCGGGATGTCGATACTTATTAATCCAGCAACAACTAAAAGTCATTCGATGCTAAATCTTGTAAAATATTACGCTCGACTCCGATACATTGTTATTTTCAATAAATAATGCATAGGTCATTCAGAAGAAAAAAGTATACTCGACTGTTTATTTCGCGATTGCAGTCATTTTTTGTAATGACATTTTTAATCCTATCCGTGTATTATTTTATACAGCTTTCTAAGACGTAAAAACTTGTTTGAAACCCATTTCCAATTCTACTTACTTATTTATGGCTAATTAACTGTAAATTAATTAGTACATATTCTAACATGCGTCACTCTATAATTGAATTTAAAAAGAAGACATTACACCTCTTCACAGAAAATACCTCTAAACGACCAACCAACCAGAGAAACAATAATTCCCACGCTCAAATCGCGAATAAAAAAAAAATCTTCGTATCCCATCGTTCCAAGCAATTAAACCAGCCCCCCGCTGTGCAGCTTTCAATTACGCACTTTTTAATCGGCTGGCTAAACATTCAATTACCCATAGCCCCGCTGGCCGGGCAATATTTAGCGCTTCATGAAAAGCAAAGTCCGAATAGCCGATCCGCGACATTAATTAATATTTCATGAAGCGTCAAAGCGCCCGGCACGTAAGTCGCGCTCTCGGCATATAAACAACAAATTAGAGGGCCGGAGAGGTGGAAGAGAGGAGCGCACGGAATTCGATATAGGAATTCCCGCGGTAAACCGCGCGTGCAGCTTATGGCTTTAGGTGTAATCCAGGGCCAGGCCGGATGTAGCCTCCCGCCTCTAGTAGTAACTACGACCGCACACCGGCACCGACGACGACGACGACGACGGCGGCGAGGTCGCCTTGCTCTCCTCCTCGGTTCGATCAATTTAATACGGCGATGCCATTGAACTACAAATGCGGAGAAAGGCACCGGCCGGACATGACTTTGGTCCGAGTCAGCCAGAATGCTTTAATGGGAAAGCAGGGAAACTGGATGCTGCTTTTTCGGTCTGGTGTACTTGGGAGTTTGATGAGGATATTGTACGCTAAATTACGGGTTAGACAAATTTCTGACGGGGTAAAAATAAATTACTAATGTAGTTTTTGCGTTCCATTTGTTTTTTTAAAAGTGTGCACTAACAAACGAACGTTTCTGATGAGAGGAATTCTCTGTTTTACTAACTGATTTTAACTCTCAGTATTTACTTACATGATTACTATTTGCACGTTCTCTCAGAAATGTAAGTTACCAACCGTATATCAGGTTTAACTTCTCTGATTGATTTAGGAAAATAGAATAATCTAATCACCGATGTATTTTCCTTCCCGGATCCAATAATAACTACAAAATCCCGGATATCTCCTCTTACCAAACAGGAAACATAAGGAAATAAGAAAAATTGATTACCTTGTCCTAAATCCGTAGTAAACCACCGCGCCGAAGCAGCATTCGCTTCCAGCGAAATTTTGAAAAATCGACGCAGTTGCAGCGCGCAGCTCGAGCGCACCGAGTTGGCCTATTCCATCAACAGTGCGTCGCAGCGGGGCGGCAGAAAACGCAGTTCCCTCGCGCGGACACGGAGTTCGGAAGTCGCCGCCGACGCACGTCTAACTAACCGGCTAAATTGGCGGCCGGGCGCCGCTCTAAGCCCAATTATTAATTGCTTAATTACGCGCCACGGCCGCGACCTTAATCCTTCCGATGATTGGCCCGACGCGCGGCGGCAGCGGCGGCGCCCCGCCGAGAGCGTCGGCTAAGGCTCAAGATAATTCCGACGTCCCGGGGCCGCCGCGAGCCGCTGAGATTAAGTGCTCCGCTGAGAAAGTGATCAATTTTCTTGGGGTAATGATGTCGGTGGCTCGAGTAATTTCATGATTTTTTCATCGGCCTGCCGTTGTTGCTGCGCTTGATGGAGAGTTGATGGAAATAACTTTACAAATCTGATTGTTATACACAAATACGTTTATTTACTTATACTGGTACTCATTTTTGTATTATTTTTGTGATTTCAATTTAAAAAATATACTTTCTGATATTTTCAGTGAAATATGTGCAGATTTATAATTAGCATTTTAGTCAAAAACGTAAATTGTAAATGTGCTTATTTAAAAACGAGAGTAAATAGCAAATGTGTTAATAAAAAAACTGTACACATAAATATAATTTAACGAGATGAGCACATTCATCATACGAACACTGTTATTTCGACCTACATTTCTTGCTCGAGACATTCATCGGGCATAAAACACAATTTTTCATTTTAACGCACCATTAAACCGCATTAGAGAAATACTTTCCCGTCCAAAAGAAGAGAAAATCAATCACCCCCTGAAACCGAGCCACAAAACAGTTCCTTAAATTCCAAAACAATCGAATGAGACCGTTCGCAAATAGACCTCTCCCGTTAAATCAGATCCCAATCTGCAATGTACAATCGAGCATCCACCCCCCCCCCCCTCAGTCCCCGGCGCGGAAGATTCATCGCAGCTGCGCCGCGTTCCAAGGGATAATGGAATCTCGCGATATCAGATTGTTTTTCTACGAGCGGCGCACGCAAATCGGCGACGGCGTGTATACGCGCGCCAGAGGATTCTAATCGCTCGTTTTGTCGCCGAGGGTGAGTGCGTGCCGAGGATAAATGCTCTCTCCCTTCCGCGCGAGCAAGAGTGTTAGGTCAGCGAAGAGCGGAGAGAGAGTGAGACGGGGAGCTTTTGCGAGCGCGCGCGGGCAACAAGTTGGAATTCAATGGGCAAGTTTGCTCATCATTGTTTGCGCGAAAATTCATGGAGGGGAACAGATATTTCGTTTGAATGTGAAATTTCTGACGCCGCGTTGTCGAATCGCATTAACGCGCTCGGGCAAAGTTCATTCGAGCCTCGCGCGCGCACGCGCTAATGCCAATGTGCCTCGACACCTTGATTGCCCTACATTTTAAGGCTCGCCTTTACTCTCGCTAATCGAATGGCCCCGACCGCTTTAGGAATGCGAGCCGTGATTTAGCTAATGAAAGCGATGTCGTAGGGAATATCGTGGCATTTTACAAAATAAATAGTCGAATAATTAATACTTTTCTCGTGCAGTTTTTCATACCGGCACTGAATTAAAAGCAGAAATATTTTCCCTTCTCGGCGTCGATTAATTTTTTTCTTAACAAGTCAAAAAAAAAAAAGCACTTACAATTAGTTACTCGGAGCGTACACACCGTCCCGGAATAATAATAACCGGCAGGTCGAAAAAAGAGCTCGTGAAAAATTTCGAAAGTTACAATTTCTCCCGCTGACTAACAAAAGCTGTAATTTCCGGTAGGCGAAAATTACATTCGACACCATTTGTTAGTAAAGTAAAAACGGTGGTCGAAGAGGGGGGGGGGCAAAGGGCCAAGTGAAAAAGCGACAATTTCTCACTACCAAAACGCGAGTAATAAAAAGGCGGCGGCGAGCGGTACAACGCACATTTCAACTCTTCAGCGGGGGGAGAGAGAGAGAGCGGCGATGTAACATATAGGTGACGCGGGAAAAACTGCAGAATGAAAAACAGGCGATATTTGTCTGAACTTACAGTCGCGTGCGCGAAATTTATACCCCGTACGTGTTCGGACTCGTGTGAAGGAGTCGAGAAGCTTCTACTGATTTATCCGCGTAAGCGCGGCCCCGCACCGCCCAGACTCGCCCTCCCTCCCCCCTCCCCCCCTCTTTTTTTTTATTTTTCGCCCCAGCCGAGCAAGTGATTTCACTCTCGCGCACCGACTAAGAATTTTAACGCTTCTATTATTTTTTTACCAAGCAGTAGATCTGTATTATCGACTTATTAGTTTTATTCGTTTTATTCACTTTTCTGAGAGAGGTTTGGGACTCCGGCTCCTGTAGAAAATTTAATATTGCCGGGATTTAAGAGGACCATGATTTCGTCGCGTTCGATTGAACGGGTTTGGTTGATCCAGTATTTGTAGAATATAGTATTGACTATTTCCCGCCTAATCAAATCCTTTGCAATGAATTTTAATCACAAAATCGAGCGTAATTATATAATTGCATTTCAAAACGCGAACTTTAATTGCGATTCGGTTTCCTTGTCGCAATCATCATTTATACAAGCTCACCCACCGCGTCACGGTTTCAATAATAAATAACGAATTACAATTTTAGGGTTCACCGGACGCGATTATCAGTTAAATTTAAATCGCTCGGGTCGTTAATTGGAATCGTCTACAAACAGAATAATTAATAAAATTTTGAATTATGCATGGGCTAATAACGTAATAGCTCGCTCAATGATTATGCAACTACGTAAATCATCAATTATGGGGGGCGGGGGAGAGGCGAGAGAGGCCAACGTCGGAGGCGCGAATTCTACCGGGGCTTCCCCGATATTTAGCGCTGCAATCCACGGCCTATCCGCCCGAGCCCAAATCCATAATTTAATGTGAATCTCTCTCTCGCGTGATAGTGAGAATTACTTTCTTCAATCAAATATTTTGAAATTAGCCGGGAAGCCCGTTTATACCCCCCCGAGCCAGGCCCTGATAACTGCATCGACCAGGGGGATAACATTGTTTACGATTGTTGCTCGAGCCTGCAAATTTATTCGTTTACAGGCTCTTAATGGCCGAAATGATATGTCTATTAAATCTGCTTTACGGCTGGTTTTATCGTAGCTCGGGATTTCGACGAATATCCGCGAATTTTCTGATGGATGATTTTAAGTACCGATCAGTTTTTTTTTATTTTTTTATTTTTTTTTTTTTTTTGCGCGCGATATTGTTTTTTACAACGAGTTAAGCCGCGTTCTTTAGCAAAAGGGCTTTATCGCGAAAGCCGATTGATAGCACGCGTGGATTAAAGAATTTCTAGTTTTCCGATTCCCTATTGTTTATTAAAAACAATGCGACGAATAAAAGCAACACACCTCGTCCGCTCCTCTTTGTTATTTTCCATTTATAAGCAGCGCTTTTGTAGGCGGCCGCCGCGCGGTTAATTATTAAAGCTAGTGAACCTTTTCGCAAACTAAACGTTCAATGCGCAAACAGCAAGTTTTCAATTCACTTATGCTCTCGCCTACGATCCGCCTCCAAAAAGCTCCGACGCTCGCGCATCCCGGCGAAAAAAAAATGAAAAAAATAAGCGACATAGACTCAACTCGCTTAGCGCGCAAACTCTCCTTTGGCGCGAATCTATTCGCATCGAGAGATTTCGCCGGGCAAACGAACCGCCAAAAAGTTGGGTAATCCGAAAAGTTAGGAGGGGGAGGGGGGCGGATCGAGACGTGCATTTCGTGTTTCGATTTCGACATGCGTCGCGCCCGGTTAAATATTGCAGAGCTCCCCCGACCGGCTGCGAAATCGCGCGGCTGAAACTTCGCGGAGCCAACCGCAACTTAACCAATTTCGATATGAATGTCAAGTCGCTCGAAGGGCTTGCCAAGGAGTAACCTTAAGAGACGAGGGCCGGACGTGTGGAATGATGGCCGCGCTTTTACTTGCGAGTTTTTCGCTTCAACTCGGGATGGGGTAAGTTTCGCGACTGGCGACGCATCTCCGCGCGTTCGATTTAATTTGCGGCGGATAAAGGATTGGCTGTCAAAGAGAAATGCCGAGGAAACTCCGAGTTTCGCGACTGTTATTCTAGGTTTATTAAAAATAATGTTAGTTTGCGATATATTTTAGAGATTTAGGAGAACGTATAAAAACGGAGAGTTGATATTGAATAAAATTTTACACTCTATGCAGTTCATTTGGTTCCGAATTTACGAACTATTCCGTGTCAGTATGGAAATTTTAAAATACGCTTCCTAAAGCAGCGGCGCGTAAAAATTCATAAAATTCCCCCGGTTCTATAAACTTATTTTTCTGAATTTAAGGAAATGACATATACTTTTACTACCTCGTTTACAGAAACTCCCACGGTAAATATGCTCTCTCTCTCTCTCTCTCTCCGTAAAGAAATTAATTTTTTTCCGCCGGCAGCCCCCGAAACACATCTCCAGCGCGCGGGAATATCCGCCCCACGACGCACACACACCCTCGGCAATTAGCAGCCGGCTAATAACGAGGTAGAATAAATCCAAGCGCGGCGGAGGAGGATAGCGGGAGCAACATCTTTGTCGACAGCAACAACAACAACAACAACAACAACAGCAGCAGCAGCAACGAACGGCACGAGCAACTTGAGAGAAATACGGATCCTCGGACAAGGACAACGGGGCTATATATATATACAGGCGGCGAACGCGAGAGAGCAAAGTTTGCGTACCTCGCGGGGCTCTAGCACACCTCGGGGGCCGGCAGGGGGCAGGAGGTAATCCTCGACGCGGCGGGGGGCTGGATTTATTTTATGACGTACATCACCGAGCGCTCCCGGGGATTTGGAAAGCAACCGCGAAATCCATCCATCAATATGTTTAATCCGATTATCCCGTATCCTGCATTCGTCATATCGATTGCGCGCCGCCTCGCGCCGCGTCGAATACAATTTCGCGTCGGCGGCGGAGGGGATTTTCTTCGGGTTGTTTGATTACGGCACAAAGAATGGCGATGCGCCGCTGGAGATATCGCCGGAATGAAAGACGCCGACGGACGAGGAGACCCGAATTTTGAAGGAGGAGCGACGGTTTTTAGTCGTTCGTGGAAATTGAATTTGGTTTTTCAGCTGCTCTGTTTCGTTTACTTTACAAACGGAGGAAATTAGTATTTATCTTCGATCGTGTTGCGTGAAAAGAGCCTTTTAAAAATGTTTGTGTATTCAAATTTGAAAATCGTTTTTTAGGTACATAATTCTGAAAAGAGTTATAACAGTCCAAGTACAATATGTGCTGGGTTAACCCTCTTCCTTATCAAATACCTTAGAGTAAATTTATACTCCATAACTCTATAAATTAAATCAATGGGGGTTTTAAGATTTACTTTACAAGAATGATAGAGTACGAGGATAAACGATTTACAACTAGCTTATTAAAAAACTTTTCGAGAATTTATGTCGCGAATCTCGTGCTTTGAATTTATATGTTGGAATTTAATTCCAAGACTACAATACAAGAGAATTTATGAATGACATTATTTACTTTTATTGATAAGACATTAATGATTTACGAAGATCCGTTACTCTTTAATATTTATACTCCCAAATGTAATCTGATATTGATTGACGTAAAAACGCCGCTTGATTTATTGTTTATCGTTCATTATACATTAATGGCCTATTGATCTGATTCGGCTCGACGTTAATACTTTGCGATCGGTGAAAATTAAACTTCGCCGGGTCGCTTAATTTTTCAAGCGCCCCGTGCATTAATGATTACATCGAAAATTCAAATTCGAAATGAAAAAGTTCCGCGCGGCTCCCCGAGGAGCAGAAAAAGATCGAAGCAGCAGCAGCAGCAGCAGCAATAGAAGCACACAGCTCCCCGGGAGAATTTTCTTTGTGCATATTTACGAGGGAGTAAATACCGACTCCGACGAGCGACAGATTCTGGCCTTTTGTCCGCGTCGATTCATTGATGAATTTGCATCGTAAAGGCCTACCTTCGCCGCGCATCTAATTCCAGGCCACGCACGTAGTTGCAACAACGGGTGCGAAACTCTGTCTCTCTTTTTCTCTCTCTCTCTCTTTCTCTGTGGGGTGGGAGATAAACTCGAGGCAGTATTTTATTGGCTAGTTGACTTAGCCCGCTAAAAGTAATTTATGTTTTGAATATGCTAAAACTCCTCTCATAAATATGAAGCGGCCCCAGAGAGCGGGACCGGGCGGTACCCTCCCCCTCCTCCCCCTCCTCCCCCGCTTGCCCCTTTGAAAGATAACGAATTTTACAAATGAGAGTCACTGGATAGTGTATCATTTTTTATTTGTTTTTTTTTGTTGTGAAAACACAGCACATTAATCCGGCAGCCTTGGCTGCCTTCTTCGTACATTAAGTGCATCCTCCCTGCTTTTAGAATAATTAATGTCACTCAATTAACCAGCGAAAATACTTTCAGCGGCGTTCTAATGTCAACCGACGTTAAAAGTATCTCCTAATTTTTCCGAGTAATTAGCTAGTTAATAAAATAATTCGAATTTCCCAATTTCCCCGTGATTCGTTCTCCTAATTGCAAGCAAAATTCGTATATTTCCAACGTCAACGGATTTTTCTTCCCGGGATCTCTCTCCGGCTTTATTTGTTTTACCTAATATGTAGTATTATGCTATCGCGTGTCGAGGCAAAATAGGAAAGGGGGAGTGGGCGAGAGAATGAATCAGGAACAAGCGGGGGTGGGATGCTGCTGAGTTTTAGGTGGAAAGTCGAACGGCTTAGGGTCGTGAAGCATGTGTTGGGAGAAACAAGGGATGGAAGATTAGATTGGATTATGCCCCAAGATTAGATTTTGTCGTTTAACTTGCCTGTGCGGAGTTAGTAGATGAGTGAATGCCAAGGACAAAGCGGCTTCTAATTCTTTTTCGCTTCGAACCTCTGTGACTTTATATTTTTTTAATTTTGTAAGTGGAAATTTCTGATGGTTGCTAATTTACAGCTTAATTATATAGTTTAGATTTTGATGAAAAAATGCATTAATGTATTATAATATCACTCACAAAAAACAAGCGCTACCATACAGTAACAAGCTTGCAAGGACTTAATTTGTTATGTCGTGATTGTGCATTATTCGTGCATGCTCTGCGCATCTTCAGCACTTCTTGTTTTCACACTCTCTTGGTATTATGGCAGCAGTACAGAAGGTGGCTAGGGACTTTAGTTGTCGTTTATGTAAATTAAATTAGAATTGTGTGTCGTGTGAATAATATGCTTAGGCTCAGCTACCTATATAGCTTCAATTTTTTAGTTCTTAATTGATGATGATGATGATAGTATTATCACTTAAAATAAAAAAATAAAAAACATTTTTTTGTAAGTGATTTTATAACTAAATTAATATATCTCCAATTAATTATTAACTGAAAGTTTTATAGTTTAAATAGTTTTCTAAAAATATTTAATAAATGGCTGAAGTGTCATCTAAAACTTAGTTTTCAATTTAAATAAGGTATGTTGGTTAGGAAGACCGTTAAAATCTGGTTCATTAGCTTTAATCCACAACTGTTTAATATAATTATTAGCGTCTGCTAAAGTTATTGTTATTGTTCTATTTTGTTCTTTAGAGGAGTAAACATAAACTGTTAATTAAAAATAAAAAATGTATTTCCTGCGAGCTGAAAAATTCAACGTGCTTCTTTTCCAAAACTTGAGATACCTGTCTGTATTGCACATAGTATTGATTAAAATTACACCGAAATTGTACAGCAACCGATAAACTATACGAATGCGACTAAAGTATGCCGGCGATAATTGGAAGCGCATTCTTCCGCAATCGGCATCCAATTATAAAAACGAAATTGAGATAGATCGCGAAGTAGAAATTTGCTCGGAAAGCGCGACGATCGAAGCCGGAGCGATGATGAAAAAAAAAAAAAAAGCAAAAGTAGGATGGGATAAGGATGAAAATAAATGGGGGTGAGGCCGACATACAGAAAGCGAGACTGGGGAGAGGGAATGAAGGAGAAGAAGCGAGAGAAACGTCGAGAAAGTTTTGAACTCTTCCCGGAATTTATTTGCCGGTTATGCCGCGAAATCCTCCCCCTCCCCCCCCCCCCCTTTCCCCCAGCAGCGCGCTGCCGACTACATCGCACCTCTCCCGGCACTTATAAGCGTTGTATAACTCTTTTTTACGCCTTGTCGTATTAGCGATCCAATATTAAACTTTTTTTTTCGCCTCCATGTACAGTTAATGATAATTTTATCGGGGAACTTTTTAATCGTCGAGATTTTTAGTTTACGAGAATTAAGATTTATTCGGTTATGTATAGTTATTCTTAATTATTGATTTGGAATTTCAAGAGGTTCATGATAAGGGGTTTTATTGGAATTTGATTGAATACCTAAACTTCGCGAAATGCATTAGTCTGACTAGACTTGAATTCTACTACTTGTCAGAGTGTTGCTAGATATACTTTATGTAAGACTATTTTATTTATATAAAATTTTATACTGTCAGTGTGATATATACTTTTTTAATACTTTTTCTACACTACACTTTATGCAGTATGCAAAAGGAATTCATAATTCATTTAAAACCAAATTAATTCCACGAAAATCATTTTAATTTTTAATTTTAATTTAATTCTACGAATATTTCATTTCATTGAACAGATGCTTTCAGATTTATTTTCTCGTTATATACTTGCAATGATTTCCTTTAATGTACACAAAGCCTTTTTGAAATCAATTCATTTTCTATCATTAAATAATTCAATTGTCGATGTAATTAATTAAAATTTCTCCAATAAAACTGAAATTATTTAAACTTCTTTAGCATTGTTAATTCGAAAATAATTACAACTTAGATTAATTAATTAATGAATTTAATTTGTACGCTTCAAGGAAACTAATTACCGTACCCGAAGGTAAAAAGCCACCCACTCAATATTTTCCCTACTGCTTTGCAGCCGCCCCCTTCCCGTCTTCACGACAATCTTCTTTGTCTTGCTTAGCTCCTCTCAGTCTGGAAAGGGTGAAAGAGCCACTTCTGCTGCTGCTGCTCCCGCGTGAATTTCTCGCTTTCGCCCAGACAAATGAGCCGCTTTATCACTTTGACCCTTCAATCCGGTCGTCGCGCACCGCCGCCGACTTTATCCCTATCTCGCCTTCCATTTTCATTTGCCGACGCCCAGCTATGATACATCGGAGCCATTGCAAGTGACGAGTCGCGATTTGGCCGAAGGTTCCCCACCCGACGCCCGAGAGTTTACCCTCGCTGCTGAATATGCGATCTTTTTATTCGGCGTCACGCACATAAACAAAAAAGGCCGATGGGGAATTTTTTTCAATTGAATTCATTTGTTTCCGTAAATTGAGGATTACGTATAAATAAATGGTTTGAAAAATAGGTGTAGATCGACTAAGTAAGTAATTAACTTTGTACTCATTTTATTTATTTTATTATTACATTATTTTAATCTCTTTCCGAACAAAAATAGCCGGTCAAAAATAAACTTTACGAGAGTGCTTCATCCGTATTTTCATTATGACTATTTTTATGGCTCACGTAAGAACATAAAGCATTTTATGAGTTGTGCCAAATTAAATAAATAGCCTGCAGTAAGTTGGAAACCAAAACCGTAATAATGATGTACGATAGTATGTTCACGTTTAACAACCTAATTAACTAGTTAAAATCTTACACGTGTGAACATCAAATAAAACGTTAACCACACAAGTGCACAATATCATTACTATTATCGATAATTTTATCAGCGTTATGTTATCACTACGGATTATTTTATAAAGTTTAGCACATTTTGCCGTAATTGTCCTTTCGGTGCCAATATTACACTGGGCGGTAATTAATTTTTTTTTTCTCCATTTTTATAATCTCATTCATAAAATAAATTTACCCGTATAATAATATTTGAAATTTTCATATTTGTACTTGCAAAAAACGTTAAATTAAAAAATATATTAAAATCACGAGCAGATTGAAGACCCCGAGAAAGCAGGCTCCTCCGAGGATTTACGCGACGGCGCAGGAATTTCGAAAGACTGGAGGGTAAAAAGGTGCGAAGGGAAATAAATCGAGCGGCAGGCTCGAGTGATGCTTTACGGTGTCTAATTAGCCGAGCGGAAATAAACGCGCTCGCGATAAAGCGGCCCCGCGAAAATTAAAATATCCGTGGATTTCACGAGCAAGCCTCGAGTGGCCGATTTTCTCCTTTCCGAGATTTCCCAGGCTCTGTCTCTCTCTCTCTCTCTCTCTCTCCCTCTTTGGCTCCCGGCGACGACGACGACGACGACGACGACTAGGACGACGCCAACTCCAGCGACGGCAAAAGCTCTGGCCAGATGGTTAACACTTTATTTCAGCGAGGACCGTAAATCTCCTCGGGCTCGCGAGAACTTGAACTCTCGCCAAGTTTCCAGTCTATGCGTACATTATGACCCTCCGATTTCTCTCGCTCTCCCTCTCTCTATTCCCTCTGTCCCTTTCTCTCGACGTGCTACCCCGAGTCTGTTTCTTCTCTTTACTTGTTCTGTCCTCGAGAGCGAGCCTTTTCTTCCTTTTTCCGAATTTTTAGTATTCCTTAATTATTCCCTGTCCTGATTTGAATGCGAATAGTTTCGCCTTCGTTAATTTTATTTGTTAAATTTCTTCAAGACGTGCTAGAAGTTTTAAGCAATAACGATTACAAAAGTCATTATTTTAATTGGGTGCAACCTGCAAAGTTTAATCAAATAAATGACGTTTTTTTTTCCAGTTTACAAGTGTTTTTCTCATAAAATGTCTCGTTCGAGTTTCGAAATTCACTCATAAATTTTTTTGGGACACAAAGTAATAAAATTAATCTACTGCCGTATATTTTGGAATAGTCGTTTTATATAAATCGCAACTGTCCATAAATCACTGCATTTCGCTTATAAAATAACCATCAAAATAAATTCTATATATAAATTTTTGTCCCATAAAACAATATCGGAATTAAATTTTCAGACTAAGATACTTCGTAACAGAGTTGTTAAAATTCCGAAAAAATGTGTGTTTATAAATTATTTCTGCATTTAAATATTCTCGATAAATATGAAATTCCAACTAATAATCTATTTGTTTTTAGTGGGTTTTAAAAATTCACGTGCTTATTTATTTCTTTTCTAGGTTGAAAGCGATACTTTCAAAAAAAAAAAAAAAAATATTGATTTTCAAAAGCATTCACGTTTTTAACAAAATGTTTCGCTATTTTATACATTCAAATTCAAGGCACGACTGCACGTAAATTAAAGGTTCGTTTTAATTTTCGAAATAAAAGAATAAAAAATTAAAATAAAATGGTAAAATATATATGAAAATATTAGAGATTCTTAAAAAGCAATTTAATTGTAACTATACTGAAATAAAAGCCGTAAAAGAATGGTTTTTATACGTAAAAGAATAGTTTGAAAATAGTTTGAAAATTTACGAGTACACAAAATATTGTTTTTAAATAAACTATTGAAATTCGTAAAAAAACGTGTTAATCTAATCGCCGAATAACCTCGAGTTAGATTCAATAAAGTCTTTATTAAATCTCGGCGTTTCAGTATTGTTTTTCTCTATCATTCTATACGTAATAGTATACATGAGATTGAAAACCTTACTCTGAAAAAGCCAATAAACGAAAATCAAAGCTTTTCTCTTACATTTTTTGAACGACCGTTTGAACGAACGCTAAAAAAAATACGCAATGCCCAGAATCAGTTTACGAATCCCGCGGCGGCTTGTATTACTCGCGGCGAATGAATTTCCACCATCGATCTGTGCTCTGCCGCTGATTCATGCGATCGCTCGATATCGCTGTGCCTGCGAATACTTGAGCGTCGACGATAGATTTTACTTTGCACCGCACTTGAGGGGAGTTTTCATTTTTTTTTAATGGATCGCACGAGGATTTCGGTTAAATACGCATTTCAAATTTGGCTGATTTGCGTTTTAGTTGAAGGCTGGATTAGTTGAAGTTCATAAAGCGTAAACAGGATCGCTTGCTGGCTGGATTTCGTTACCTCTTATTTTCGGTTTGGTGATTATAAATAATTTTGACTCGGCACAGGTCATAGTTAGGATTTATGTATTTAGGAATTTCAGAAATTACAAACTTATACTATATGCAGAGATGACAGTAATTATAAAGCGCTCTCTGCTTAACAAGATTTATTTAGTTGGCCTAAAATACACTCTAAATAATTCGTTTCGTTGCGTTACGAGATGCATTTGTTTAATTAATTTAATCAATTTAATAGTAGAACGAAAAATTTTAAATAAAATTAATAGTAACAAGAATATCAATGCAAATCTAAATGTAATAGATTTAAGATTGAATACTTTATACGTATTAAATTTTAATATTACTTTCAAAACTGTTTCAAAGCTTAGGATGCCGTAGCCTGGCAGCTGCCTCTTGCTATCTCTCTCGGACGTGCGGGGATTTAACCAAATGCATCTCTTTAGTATTGCGCAAACTGCACATTCGAGAATAATTATTTTACTACAAATTACGATACAAGGTAGACTATAATTCTTTGCAGCTGAATTTACGCGGGAAAGCCTTTATTTTCGATATTGTAAATTTAATGATTGTTTAGTAGAAAAGAATGTATCAATAATTGTATGAAAAGCTTTTAGGAATAATAACAAGCCTAGATTCATATTCAACTTAAATAACACTTCCCCGTTTCGGTTTAGTTATAAACAATCGTAGTTTATCTCGGTTGTTGTAAATAAATTATTTTTGAACACATATTTTTTGCACTACGAAAGAAATGACTTTAATTAAATCATCGGAAGTGCGAGAGAGATGTGAGATAGATGGCACTCTTGCCCTGCCCGGCTATAACGTTCTCTTAAAATACTGATATTCCGTTTTAATAATTAATGTCTTTAATTGAAATTAGTTTTACAATTTTTTTTCGCTTTCAGCAGTATTTAGAGAAATAAATATCCCTAAATATTTATTTACATCCCTCAAACTTCAGTGCTATAATTTAACTTTTTTTTTTTGAAACCCATATTTTACGAGTTTTACTGAATTTTTCAAATTTCATTTTTGTCTTTCTCAGAATTATTTACGAACTTTACAAATCGTGCAAACCCTCGACTCTCTTACGAAACAATCAAAATTGTCAATAACTTTGCTCGCAACTTCGAGGGCTCCGCGAGCTCGCCAACATTTTTTCCATAGATCCAACTTCCAAAAGCCATAAAAAACTTGTTTAAAAAATATCCCCCGCGAATAAAACTTTTTCAGTTGTTACACTACGATCTCTTTTTTTTGCCCTTCTTGTCGGGAGGCTTGACCTCGATGGGTCCGGGATTGGGGGGCAGTTTTGGAAGCGGGATGTAGTTCCTAGGGGTGCGGAGCTCGAGTTCCAGGATGTTGCGCATCTCCTCGCCGCCGAAGAGCATCTGCCGGCTTGCGTGCATTCGGAACATCTCCTCCTCCGGCTCCTTTGGCGGCGGAGCCTTATTGGGGACAACGTTCACCCTGGCACAGCCCGGCCTGCACTTGTTGCCTGCGTCAGTAAGCACGTAATGGATGGATTAATGGATTTCAGAGATATCGCGCGTCATTAGAATGAGAGCCATTGTAGATCGATGTGTGACCGTAGTAAACAGCAGAATTCAGATTTTTTTTTTGTTATCAAGGAAAGCAGGTAAATATGAATACTTATTCAATATAATAATGCTAGCAGAAGCTAAAAATTTAACTTTAAAGTCAATTAAACTATTTTATTTTTGCATTATTTATCGAGGTGTCTTAATAATAAATCCGGTAGCATTTTTTTACTGCCCAAAATGTTTGTCAGCGAAAGACAGTCCACAAAACCCTTGATTTTCGCCGTAATTTGCATTTTTGTTCCCGGTTCCGCCTCGCGTAATTAACACATTCCAACTCGTCATCCCCCCCGAAAAGCAAGCCGCCCGATGCCGCGAGCAAAATATTAATCAGCCGCTGACAAGCCCAAAAACCCGTCAAAATTACCTAAGCCGTCTTCGCACTGCGCAGTAACCTGGGGCCATCCCTTGCCGTCGAGAATTCCGCGCACTGGTTTTATCCGTCCGACCTTTTTTCCCACCCTCACCGCCAGGAAGTTGTTGTTAACCTCGTGGCAGAGCTCATCGTAGGGCAGTCGAATGTCGGCCTTTTCTCCGCGGGGACACTTCATGGGGCGAGACTTCGCGGATCCGCCGTCGTCGCAGCAGTTTGACATCTTGCTTGATGAGGGTTTGATAAATTTTTCTTTTTAAATTTCGATTGACTGAAGGAGAATGTTTTTTGTGGTTCTTGGCTGAATCATTATTTAGATTTTTTTGATTTTTTTTTTATGAATTTTTCATTTTTAAGAGGAGAGGTGGATACGGAGAATTTTGAGGTTAAAATGGACAGAAAGTTTTGCTTGATGGTTATGTGTTATGTGAGGCCTGTGAGGCGCATTTTTTTGTTTTGATAAGTACAACGATTTTATAAATGAATAAATACACATTTTGAAAAACATATATTTCGAATTTTATGCATACCGTAAAAATATTAATTTTTTCAAATTTATAACTGAAAAGGTTAAAAAAAACTTAAAATTTTTTATTTTAAAATAAAATTTTAATCCAACAAAAAAAAATTTAATTTAGTAAAGGTAAAAAGAGATAAACTAAAATTTAATGTTAACTTCTGCATTTCTATCATTCCAGTGTTTAATTGAAATACATTTTTATGCAAAACACAAATAAACGGTAGTTTATATTAACATTTAAAATTAACAGGAGCTTATAAGCCAGATGTTTCATAAAGATTATTTTCATAAATATCTACTTAAACATATACCTATAATCTGGGATCATCAATACCTCAATCCTCCGAAATCCATCACTTCGCAGCCGCAGATTAATTATCTCCTCGGTCCCGTTCATCAGCATTCTCCTCAGCCCGGCAAATTAGATCCGCACAGCAAAATAACGCCGGGGATGGATCTCGCGAAGCACGCAGACGCATTTTTCTCGACAACCGGTCTCATCCGACGTATCGATGTACTATATACATCCAGTCATATAATCAGGTAGGATCGCGACGGGAGCAGAGAGGATAGGATAGACATCGAAGAGAACGAGGGCCATCGATCTTGGCCAGTTGGATAAACGCAAGAAGCACGAGCGACGTCTAGCCGTAGTAATATATAACGCTCTCTGCCCGCTCGCGGATAATGTTAACGTCCGACACGCGAATGTGATTGACAGGGATACGTACCTTTTTCTTTCGCACTTTGAACGAACGAACGGGCGAAGATAATGGCTCGGGAAGATAAAGGACCGAACGCTACAGCGCAGATATGAGAATTCGGAGTCCGGCCCGGAGAAATATATATATATATATATATATATATATGTATATCTATAGGTTTCCCTTGACGAGGCGGTTTTTCTTGGAAAATCCGTTTCCCACGTCCAGGGAAGGTAACGGGCTGTTAATTTACGCTGAGGTGGATGCGGCTTTTTGTTGAAAGCACGGACCAAATGGCACCGGATAATTGTGCCGGGAAGTTTTAATTGACGGCTCGAACCGACTGCGTGATTTTCGTTCGACGAGTGTGACGAATTCTATTTGGATAAGTAAGTAATTAATCAACACTAGTGGACTATGTTTTATTTTAATAAAGATAGTAACATGATAATACCTTTTCAGTAACATAATGGAAGATTTTATCACAATTAAAATTTAAAATAGAATTTTTGAAATTTTTTTAATTGGTTGAGTGATTGATTGATAATCCCTTTGTTCTTCCAAATAAGTTACCGAGAGACAAAATTTAGACTTTAACACAGCTTTTAGCCGTTCTGAAACGGTCCAAAAATAATAGAAACGACGATACACGTCAATATTAATCCCCTAGAATCCTTCCCAAAAGAATGTAAAAGAAAAGTAAACCAAGACCCGGAGACTCACATTTCAAAGAATTTCCAAGACACCTCCGCAAGCTTTCAGTAGAAACATTTCCATCAGGGGGGGAAGCCGCGTCCGTTGCCAGCGAGCGACAGATAAAGAGCGAAACCTTAAGCAGGGAAGCAGCGGCAGCAGCAGCCGCCGGGATGGGCACGGAACTTAGAAGAAAAATTAGGCGGAGCCGAGGTAAGAGCGATATAAATGAGAGCTCGGGAGAAAAAAAATGAAGGCGGCGGGGGAAGCGCCTAAGTAACGGAAATAAAATACCCGCCGAGGGAAAGAGCATTCCGTGTCTCGGTGTGTTTTGCCAAAGAAGATGGCCGCGAGCGGACTTGTCACGTCGCAATTTCTTCTGGACGACGACGGCGACAGCCGTGTTAGGAATCCTCTCCCCCTCCCTCTCGCATTGTTCTCAACTTTTAGTTCATTTCCCGAATGGCCGTGGATAAAAAATAACGGGCTGGGGAACGTGCGAGCGTGCGTGTTCGGCTCTTTTGCCGCTGAATAAATGTGCCGGCAGTCGGCTCGGACTTACATTTTTCATTCGGTGTGTCTCGTTCTCGTGACGGCGTACTTTATGTATAGGCTCGAGGAGATTCTTGTGTGCGGGGGGAGAGGATTGTCTGACGGGGTCTTAATCTACTCAGAGTGTGTGTGCATTTTCTTGGGATATGAAAAATCCTCCGTCGCGATAAATTTTTATCGTCTCCGCTACGCCTGCTGAAATATTTTCCAGGGATTATTATTTCTATTTATCTACGCACTTTTCTTTCACAAAAAAAAAACCCCGTGAAAGAGGTACTATTATACATTCGCGATAAAGAGAAAAAAAAACAAATTTCCCCGTTCATCGG
Organism: Ormyrus rosae; assembly: GCA_035047165.1. Taxonomy (NCBI): domain Eukaryota; kingdom Metazoa; phylum Arthropoda; class Insecta; order Hymenoptera; family Ormyridae; genus Ormyrus; species Ormyrus rosae. Next base: position 36,702 of record JAWWML010030364.1, read on the forward strand.
AAAATCCCCAGCGACGAACATCTTCGCGTCCCGACGTTTCTATAATATTTATCGGCGCCAATTCGGCCGGGAGGTATAACGCGTCGGCGTCCACTAATTTCCGTTGCATTTATTCGCGGCTAAATAACCGTGGGGAGGCCTCCTCTCTCTCTCGCTCTCGCCCTACGGTATTACGCGTGATTTCATTTGCATTAACGCCTCGCGTAACTGACGCAAACAGGCGGCCTGCCCATTTCGATCCCCCCCGCGGAACGCGAAACGCACAAAGCGCATTACTTTAAAATCAATAATAAACGCGCGCCGCGCGCTTTTAATTTCGGCCTATTGTCTCCTTGTTTTTTTTTTTTTTCGCCCGTTCGCGCGCGCCCGGCTCTTCGTTAGTTTTTATACTCCCGTCCCCGAAATTTTGCAGTTTTATTCGCGCGCGCGTTTCTTTGTACGACCGCGCGAGAGAGGGACAGAGAGAGAGAGAGAGAAAGGGGAGCCAAATGCGCGATACTCTCGCGCTTTTGCGTGAATAGCAGCCGGGGCCGGAATGCCGCTTGCGCCCGCTGGATATACTAAAAAGGCATGAAATTAATGAAGCGAGATAACGGTTTTAAACTTTATAAGCGTAAGCTCCGGGTCCATTTAAAAATCGTTAATTTACGCAATTAAAAGCTGATCCCCTTTGTGCTGTAAATTTTATTTTTTTTGAAGGCCTCCGATCTCCGCGCTTGTTTCCCCGAAAAATGTGTATGCTTTTGATTTTTTTAATGGAAGCAATTGAAGGCGAGTTATTAAAGACTGATGGAATCGAATTGATTTTTAAAATGAGGAAACAATAACCTGCTGAGCGAATCTTTCGCGGGAGAAAACGTACGGTGAACGAAGCGGATCAAAAATCTGCTGATTACAAACAATAATTAGAAAATATTGAAGTACGGCTCTAATGGAGGAGGGTTTCAATCACCGATTTGAGTCTTGAACTAACAGCTTTCGATGATTGAATTTATAGGAAAGAATTGTGTACTTTTAAAAGCTGCAGTTTAATCTTTGTAAAATAAAAGAGTAGACGTACAATCAAGAAATCTCGAAATTAATCAGAAACGATGCTCGTATAATTCTTATCTTCCGCAGCGCACTTTATTTCTTCTAACGTTTAATTAAGGTACGGACGTGATTTCTCTTAAAATTGGAAACCAAAATTCCGTATCAGAAGCAACTAGCTGCAAAAAAAAAATGATAAAAAAACTAACTTGCTCGCCTTATCAAAAAGAGCCGAGATTCAATGACAAAGGGAAGTGATGCTGCGCGAAAACACTCGGGCGCAGTTGAAATTTCGATCTCAATTACTAACTCGGTAAGAGTGACGTTCCCCAACTAAGGGCAACCTGCGGAGCCGTCGGGAAGATTTTCCTGTTAAAAAGAGATCCTCGCCCGCCGAGCGGAGAGGCAAAAAAAAAAAGGGATCGCATCGCCTGCAGGTCCGAAAAACGCGTCTCTCTTCTCTTTCATCGAAATTGCTTTATCGAAAAAGCGCGGCGGTAAAGGAGAGAAAGACGCCGAGGGAGCGAGAGAGCGAAATTGCCAGAAAGAGAAGAAGCGCCGCGACGCACTTTATATACCCACGAGCCACGTCGCGATTCATTTATGCGCCATAAAAGATTTCTCGAATGTTTGCTGGTACGGAAAAGCAGTTTCCCGTTAGACAGGCGAGAGAAAGAGAGAAGGAGAGAGGAAGGGCGCCCGCGCAAAGAAAGAGTGGAGGCGCTTTAGGCGCGCGGCCTCTCCTTTCATTTCTTTTGTCGAAAGTATTAAGCGCGGACGAAGAACTTCATGAAAGTAAAACACGAGCGCCTCGTCGTCGTCGTCGTCGTCGTCGTCGTCGAGCGGCGTTATGAAAGCGGCGCATAATATTAGCATACCCACGTCGCTGCAAGAAGAATATCTGCATGATAGAGCACGTAGACTACCGCAGACCGAGAAAGGAGGCTAGAAAAGCGAGGGAGAGGCCGGATCGGAATTCGAAAAGTATGATCCCTACGCGCGAGAATTACTATTTCATTTGGAGATTCTTTCGGGGCATTCGGGGAATCACGAGCAGCCCCGAATGCCGAGCGGCTTTCCAGGGGCTATTTTTAAATTAAAAACTTTGTGCTTTCTTGAAAGAAAAAAAAAATAGGTTAATTAACGGCGAGAGGTTATAATGCGGAATTAAATGCCCACGGTGGGGCGGTACGAAAATTAAAAATTAGCGGGGCGAACTATTAATCTTCTTTTTTTAAAGACCTAACAATTTGTGGCAGAAATTCATCTCGGAAAATTAATATCGAAGCTTTAACGCGCCGTGAAATATCGGTTTTATTAAATCAAAGGAATACTAATAGAGAACTACGTCTGGGGCGAAATTTATTTACTTAATCTTCGATGCTTGAGATAGTTGCTCAACAATAATTTATTATTATACGTATATTAATAGTAGATAACAACAATTATTTACGGCTCATTTTGAAACGGCTCTCTCCCTAACCGCGAATAATTGATGAAGCATTTCGAGCAAAATGAAACAGAGTCGGCAAAAAGGCCAGATAAACATGCCGACTAAGCAATAAAGAACGGCGAGCAGAGCGAGCAAAGAACAGAAGGAAACGAATTACTAAAGAAAGAAGCAGCGGAGAAACAGAAAGAGAGTAAAAGCATGCTTGGGAATATTACTCGCTCGAGAGATTGATGGAATTTTCGAGTCCCGCGGCAGAGATCCCGGCAATATCGCGGCGACAGGGTACATACCCGGGAGCGATTGCCTCCCCCCCATGATTGAAACAAATTGATACAAGAAGCTTCGATTGTATCGCGTTTTATACCGCCGGTCGCGGGGCGAATTGAAAGCCGGCCGAGACGTTTAATCTTTCTCGAAGTTGCCCTCGAGTTATACAAGCCGCCTCGTCCCCGAGTCCGATGAAGATAGACCTCGGAATTGTTAAAATTCCCGAGAAGACCTTCGCATCTAATTGACCCATTATCGCCTCGTCCCCGCCTGATTCGCGCAGATAAGGAAGGGGGTGGACTGTGCAAGCTGCCCTCGTCGAAACGCGCGGCCTCGAGTAATTGCCCGCGCCTGACTGTTCTACGATTATTTCGGCCGCGATTGCCGAGTTTATTTCGAGTTGGCGTGTTATTTAGGGGAAGGAAATTTTTGAATGCTATCGGTTAGCGGATAATATTGGTTTAGCGAGATACATGCAAATTATTAAAATTGTAAAGCAAATAGGATTTCGAGTGTATATTATTCGGGAAAAAGTATTCACGTGTATAAATATTGAAGATAAATATTATGATCGAACGATATTAAAAGAAACACGAAACACAAACGGTACAAAAATTCGGTTGGATATTCCAATATCCTTTTTTTTTTTTAAATACATTTAGTATCGTTTCATTGCGGATAATTATCGATTCTTTCAATATCGTTGTGAAAATCTTTTTAATTTAAAAAAAAAATATGTTACACCGATTCATTACTCGGAAGCTTACAAGATTAGCATTAATTAAAGAAAGGTTTTTAATGGGATACTAACTGAAGTGAGGCTTAAAAGATTATAAGATCTAAATACTTTTTACGAGTGTCTGAATTAAAATTAAATAAACCTATAATTATTACTCGTTTAAACCCCTTATGTATTTTTTATTTTCGCCTAAAAAAAACAATTTTAATCTTACAAGATGTTAAACGAATAAAATAATAATTCATTCTCTCTAATAAGAATAAAACGTTCTTATTTACATCCCTCTCAGCAGCAGCTGTCACTGAACTCGACTCGTTTAATAATGAAATAACGAGCGAGCCAACGGCAAGTAAACAAGAAAGCCCAAAAAAAAAAAACGTCAAATTTCTCCTCGCTCGTATACCCTCCCGGCTCGGTGCTCTCTCGTTAACGGCTCCGCGCTCAGCGGCTTTTGATTTGTCTTGTTTACCCGCAGCAGCGGCAGCAGCAGCAGCCGCCTCGTCGAATCCAACGGCCGCGCGAAAGGATACTTAATCTTCCCGCTCACTCGTTCGTACGAATAAAAGTCGGTAAGTACGTTCGAGATTACGATTCGAGGGGCGGCAGGACGTACTTAATTCGCACTCGACTCCTCGCCCGGGTTGTTAAAAGCTCCCCCGGAAGTTTTTGAGATACTTAGCGGCGATCTTTGAGAAAACAGGAGAAACTCGCGCGCGCGACGTTTTATACGAGCGCCGGGGTTGGAGAGCTTTATAAAACTCGGGGCTTTTTTACGTATCGCGCACGCAAACAAGAGTTAATGACCTTTGAACGCGTTTGAAGTCGAGGAAATGGGGTAAGCAAGGCGAGCTTTCTCCCCGTTGCAGCGGCGCGAGCGAGTAATTGAAGGTGTAATTATTAATTTAATGGCTTCTCTTATGCTTATTTTAAAGGTCGCGCTTTTTATCGAGTTAAAGCGAGAAGTTGGCGGAGTTTTAAGTTTATTTTGTTTTAATAAACGGTTCAATTACACTGCTTTGATACTGCGAATATGATTTATTCATAAAAGGCTTTGCGAAGCTCGATTTATTCCGCGATAAAAGGGAATTTTTAATTACTCATTCTTGGTGTTTGGTATCTTTTTAAATTGAAGTATAAAAGCAATTGAATCGATAGATATATACTTTCTGTTATAAAAAAGCCATAGTTGAGTAACATCTGCATCTCTTTAAATATTAAAAAAGGGCGTTGAAAGGAAAAAGAAAAAATTGTGCACCGAACGTTAAAGTAGTTAATTAATATGACGTAACTAATTCAGTAGAAAATTTTAAGAATAATCTTCTCGAGGCAGTAGAATATAAAATGATTGGTTAATATAAAATATACTTTTATTCTAAGAAATTGTACGCATCACTAAATTCTTTATTGCTTGCTTCTAATTTGGAAGCAAACAATAAAAGATTTAAAAACTTGCGTATACAAATCCCCTCAATCGTTTCAACTTTTTTTATTTCTACCAAGCCGCAAATCTAAAGCAAGTTTGAAAAAGCTCAAACGGATTTTCCGAACTTCATCAAAGAAAGCACAGGCAGAATTAAATAAATTATGAGGCAGCCAAACAGTGAACAGGCAAAGTTAAAACATTCGAAACCCCATAAATTATTTCCATGGTAGAACTCCGATCCAATACTGCTGTGACATGCCAATCATACATAATTTATTAAGGAACATCGTGTATTACGATTAAAATAAGAGCCGATTGTTGGGGATAAAACGAGTTAGTCGTACCAATTTAATAATTAGAGGATAATTATCAATAAACATAAATTTATAAGAATTGGAATAACAAAAAATTGTAAATCAACATTTGCAGAAATTCGCACTGAATATAATAACCTAAATATGTTTAAATCAATAAATCCGTACATAATACCGCGAAACCCATCTCATCTCCAAAACTAAAACAAAGATGAAGAGAAACTCAGAGCGTAACTTTCTCAGCGTCCCCTTTATCACTCGGCAAAGAAGTCGGGCGTTAAGTTTCGCCGATTATTAATATAAAAAACAAGTTCCCGCACAGTGGCGCCCGTCTTTAAGTGATGCCACAATAATTCTCGGGGCCCCGGCAACTTTGCCAATTATACACGCGGCGCACTGACAATGGAACATATTCATAGTAACGCACGCGAGACTTCCAGCAATCCAAGTACCTCCTCCCCCGCCCCCTCCGGCATACGCTGCGGTGGCATCGTTCGAGAGGAGTTGCGCGAAAGTTTCTCGCGGCAATCACGGCTGAGACAGCGAAGAAGGGGGGGAGGGGGAGGGGCAGGACAAAGTGTTGTTGCAACCTTGCAACAATGAAAGTCACTTGGCGAGCGTCGCATCGTTCAGATTCCGGGCGGACGGTAGAGCTTAATTGAGCCGTCGCTTCTTTTCCTCGGAGCTCTTTGTCTTGTTCTAATTCTTTCGCGCCTTCTTGGCTGCGCGAATTTGGGGAAAGGGAGGAAGCGGCGGAGTGATGGGAAAAGAATTGCGCGTTTACGAGTTGCGGCTTGCGCAGTTTATATTGCGAGGCTTAAGATTATTTCTAATGACTTTGTCATTAAATCTATTTATTCTAAATGGAAATATAAAGGATTGTTACTCCCGGCACTCAATCTTGATTAGCTTAAGTGAGTAAACCAAGTCTGAAAATGACTGACTTACAAATCTTATTATTTTTTAAAGAAGTTTTTACTTTATATTAAAACTCTGGAAATACAACAAAATCTACTTAAAGAAATGAATTTACCTTCTCCAAAGTAGTTTAAACAGAAATTTAATTAAAACAGCACTGGTATTTTGCTTAAATTTTCTTCAGCTTCAATTTCTCATTCCAAATGTTTCTTTATTTTCCGACCATTTTAATTAGTTTCGAATTTCAAGCTTTAATTTTTATCTTTTCTAATTCAGCAGACTGATTGCACTTTGAAACTTTTAGAAAATTTATCTAAAAATTCAGCGTGTCCCCTCCCCGTAGATTATTCGAGCAGCTTGAGCTCGATTGAAGTTCATCCACTCCGCCGAGCTCGCTCCTGAAAAACATCGCGGCATTAGCTCGATTCCCCAATCAAGAGATCTTGATCCTCGACTCGAAAAAAAAAAATTCCGTCCCCACTCGGAAAAGCTCCACTCGAAGCAATCGGGGGGGAATTACGAGGAACGAAAGAGTTGAAGCCCCGCCGCCGTCGCGGGGGGTTTGTCACTTGACTCATCGAGTTTGAAGAATACCTGGGTGCCCTCTCCGTGCCTGCAGCTACTCTTGGGGTACAACAACAAGCGGCGGCGACGGTGGCAGCGAGAGCAAAGACGCGGCCGAAAAGAGGTCGAGGTGCACGAGCCGCCGCCGCGAGGTCAGCGCATGACAAATGAGGTTGTTTGTCTGAGCCGAGCCTCTCTTACACCGGGGATAACGAGCCACCTCGGGGCTTTCCATCCACTCTCGCTCGCTCTTTCCGCCCCCCGTCCTCCCTCCTCGCCTCTCTCGCTCTTCTGTAACTTTGGAGATGTTAACGTGCGCGCGATAGACAGAGAGATAGAAAGCCGAAACTACAGCACTCAGCGGCGGAGGCTGAAATATTGGAGGAATGTGGTGGGGTGTAGTGTGAGGATTTTGACTAGTCTGATGTACATTGAGCGGTTGTATTATCTTTGGGGACTTGGCAAGTTTAATTGTATATCTTGTTTTAAGAAATAACTTCTGAAATAAAATTCTTTTTGAGGAATAGTATTTAATATGAAAAATAGTATGTAACGGCAAAAAATGCAACCTATTTTTGGGAAAATAACTTCTGCAAGCGAGGTCTTTAAATAAATTGTAGCGTGTAATCTTGTCAAATAAAATGCTCTCTCATAAAACTGCATAAAAAGTATGTTATAAAAGTTTCCTAGAATTATTTTGTAAATTAGGTATACCACTTTTTAAGTCGACAACTTCCATTTCATTTTACTATTCATAATTCAGAAATCTTAAAATCTTTATTTCGCTACCGCTCCGCGCATTAAACTTTAAAACTGGTTCAATTTTACAAACGAGTGCAAAGAAGCAGTCCAAATCTTCCTCCGCGCCAATGAAAATACTTAATGCCCTGCCAAAAAAGAAAACAAAGCGAGGCACGATAAAGATCCACGAAAAGTTTCAAGCGTTATCAGCAGCATCGACGGGTAAAAGAAGCCAGCGAAAGAGCGGCGACGCGGCGAAGCGCTCGACTCTTTCCATCCCGAAACACAGAAATTTTCCAGCCTCTTGCACGCACTTACACAGCCGTATATAGGCATATAACGCTCGCGCGAGAACGCAGCGGCGCGGCGGGCTTGGCCTCGAAGCCGGCCGCATTTGCATGCTTTGAGAAGAGCGGCCAGGCTCGCGTTACCTTCTCCGCCCTCCTCCCGGGTATTCTTTTCAGGCCACGGGCGAGCGAGCAAATTGCATACTTTAAATGCCTCGGCTCGCGCGCACGTATACACGTATATACGTACAACGCTTTGGAGAGGACCAGAGGCGCTTGCTTGCCCGCTTGGCCTCTAATTTTCGAGTGTGTGTCATTATATTTAATTGACGCCGTAATTAGAGATGATGCATGCGCGCGAGCGTTCACCCTCTCGCCACCACCGCGCGCGCGCGCGCGCGGACGTGCGCAAGCCCGCGGAGGCAGAGAAAGAGAGATTTGGGGAAGAGAGACGCAATTAGACACTAATGATACGCGGCACTCGGACTCCGCTGCTGCTGCCGCTGCTTCTGCGAGAGCGGCTGATTTTCGCAGCGCTGAAATTTTCCCCCAATTTTTCCGCCCCCGGAGTTCTCGCGAGCCTCCGCAACTTCCCCCGGCTTTGTTTACCGCGCTTTTGTTTTAAGCTGTGTATGCGCACCTACGCTTCCCCCTTCCCCTCCTCCCCCCTCCTTTCGCTGCGCGGGAAGAGATTTTTGAAAAAGCTACTTTTGGAATTTTGCGACGAGCTTTTTGAGTTGAGAGGCGTAATTGCGGATTTTGTCCTGATAATGAGTCGAATTTGAAATTTAAATAATTTATTCTTTATTATTCCTTTTTATTATTTATATTTATAATTTTAATCAGTATTAATTTATAAAAAGTATTTTTATAAAATGCCTTATTTTATATATGATAGATGATAGAACCTTCCGAGAATAATCTTATCGCAGAATATTCTCTTTATTAATTATAAAAAACTCTTCGCCAATATTCCAGGAGAACGTCGAAAAGTTTATTATTCAAGCTTAAATCACAACTTTCGCCTTTTTCATTTTCTGACCACGGTTTTTTCTCGCGCACATCGAAAGCGCAGCCGGGTAACAGACCCGCCAGAAAGTAAATTAAAATTTAAGCCGAAGAGAGAGCCAGAGGAATGCGCTCGGCAATTAATTTCATTGTTAGCGGCATTCCGCGAAACGGCATAAGGAACAAAGGGCCCTGCGCCTCGCCGACAATTGACTCGTCGGGCTGTACCAACGATTTCAGCTCTCATGCATGATACAGATAATTAGCTGCCATTCGCGGCTAATTTCCAGCTGCGATCACGCCTCGCGCTCTCCCGCGCACTGTTCAATCGCGCTGTGTAATTATTGCCGCTCACGTGCGAATCTCGCTGCTCTTGGCCACTTTTTACGCTACGTGCTGTGAGAGTAGAAAGAATTTATTCACGGGAATATATATATCCACAGTTATCTTTTTATTTGAACAAGCGCGCGCAGATGCGCCCGACTAAAGTCGAGTTTATCTACTAGTTGGATTCGTCTTCGCAAATACCGCTGCAGGTTTAATTAATTTCAGACGCGACGCTTATCAGGCGCAGCGTAAATATTGAAATAAACGATATACTTCCAAAGTTTATAACTTGTTAAAACTATTTCCCGAACGATGCCATTAATCATTCAGGTATTGAAAGCCGTTAAAGAAAAATAAAGCGCATCTCCTCGTCGCAGACTATTAAACTTTGCCACCGTTCGTAGATCGCATTAATAAATTCTATCGCGTAAGCAGGTTAAGCTGAATTTTTAATACGCTCGGCCCGCTATAACGCTCTTCGCGCGGAGGAAAAGTCAAACAAAAACGACGTCCCCGTCGAGGAAAGCTCGCTCTCGCAAGTTTCCCAGCATGTTGAGGTGCACTGATAATCTAGAAATAGATTCGACTTTTTAAACGTCTTTTTAGGCGACGCGTAATTTATCGGGTGAACAAGTTGTGGGAGCTGCTGTATGAGTAGGTTATAGGTTTTGGCATAAAGTTGGCACGTCCTGTTAATTAATTTTGTTGAGTTAAAGTTAGAATAATCTTGGCTTTTATACTCGGCAATGAATCTCGGACTCTTCTTTAAGAAAGTTTTCGGCATGAAAAAGTTTGAGAATTTATTTTTATAAAAGTTTTATAAAATTTGTAAACTTTGAAAAGTTCAAAATGTACCTGTCTAATTTGGATTCTGTAAAAGTTCCAATTTCAACTTGATGAAATGTAACCTTTGAAAAGCCAGGAATGAAATTCGAATCCCGTCTATAAATAACTTGCTTAATTATAACTTTTGATCCGCGCATTTATGAAAAAAACGTATATTAAACCCGCCTTACAACATTTCCATGCAGGTATAGAAAGTCGAACGCGCCGTTTTATCATTACTCAAATAATTCTCTAACGAAGGGCTTTTATTCGAACGCAAAAATCGCGTATTTTTGACGACTGTATCTGAAATTCATTATCCCGAGCCGTTTCGCATATTCGCCGCTTTAATTAAAATTTTAATTAAAACGCAATTTTCGCAAAGTCCGTTTATTTTATTTATGAAGCCGGACGGCCGAAAGAAAAGGAAGTATATATGGCAAAGGAAAATTTTTATTTAGACTCGCAGCCCTTTCCAGATTCTCTCTCTCTCTCTTTCTCTCTCTCGCTCGAATGTAGGAACTCGCGCACAGTCCGATGCACTTTAATTCCGCGAAATTACGGGCTTTCCAGTTTGGTCTATCGTGAAGATAAATCTTGCCCCTTCCTCGGCGCGGAGCTCTATTCAATTTTCATGGGGGTAGATTATAATCGCGTTAGGGCGCTCAGCCGTTTCTTAATTGGTCCAAGATCGGTTTCGAGGGGTCGGAAGCTGGGCGAGAAAGAGCAAATAGATTTTATCAATTCCGTAATAGAAGGATTTCAATATAGCTGCAAATTCTCGCTCCGCTGTCTCGTCGCTGTAGCTCCGCGTCCTCCACCCCCCTCCCACCCCTCCGTCACAAATAGTTCTGGGGCTCTGCTTCGCTGATAGATAGGACGGCGTGCACGATATACATCTTGTTCGGCCAATTTTCAAGGAGCTTTTCGAGATATCGAGGTGAAGGGCTGCTTCAATATTTCCTGCTACACCGTGTTTTACATTACCTTTTACAATTTCAAGCGTGTTACTAGAGCTTCAAACACTATTTTCAGAATAAATTTGACGGTCTGCTTTATTTTCTGTGATAAATAAAATTTGCGTTAAAAAATAAGCGTTGTTTTAAATAAATATTTCACTCGACGCAATCGTGAATGTGGCCCGTTAGTAGAACGTAACTTTGGTATCTCTGCAATCTTAATGACAAATCTTGCTTACTATTTGCATCAAGGAATACTTAGTACACCTCCACGTGGAAACGAGAGACTGTGTGTGACCTACGGAGTTGCCAAGATAAACCTCATTCAACAAACTTACCTTTTATTATTTACATTTCCCCGACAAATAGTCCGATAAACATCTGTAGCTTACATTGCGAAATGAAGCATACACGCCACAAAAATTAAAGGATTGTACCAATAATATAAAGGGAATTCCGACATCCATAAGCCGCGAGCGCAAGCTACCCGATACCCAACAAGTAATTCAACGACACCCCGTCAGACCAGACCCGACATCGTCTGCAGTGAAAGAGATATACATATATATATATATATATATTATCGGGAGGGATTATCGCGTTCGATTTTGGGCGAGAAAGATCGCGGCGCGACGGAGTGGCCGCGCGAGCTCGAGGATACGGAAATGAAATTTGAAGCCGCAGCTCGGCGAACCATTAACGAGGCTATTCGACGCGAGCAGCTTCCGCCCGGCGATAGTCGGCTCCGATACCGCGCGCGGCTCGACTCGTGCATCGCGCGCCCGCCGCTGCGAACTCACCTCTGTATCTCTGCCCGTTCCGACTGATAAATTCGTCCGCAGGCTCATTCGTTCCCTTGGTCAGAGGAACTTTGTTTTCTTTGATCGAGCTTGGCTTTTTCGGCAGGCGAGTTACTCGATCTCTCTTCCTTTCTTTTTTTTTTTTAGGAGCCGATCGATATTTTCAGCCGGACCGGGAAGCAATAACGGGTTTTAGCAGGGTGGAAAACGATGGCTTCGATGGATCGCCCCCCTCCCGCGAGAGCCGCCCGCGCGAGTTTAAAAGGCACGGAGGAAAATGGATTTGTTTTGCGGTTTCGTTTGCGTTCTTGAATTGTGGAAAAACTTTTCCTCCCTCTGTTGATGAATGGCAGTGTATTTTCTATGCGGTATGCCGGATAGTCGTGATGGATAACGTTCGCCACTGTATCTTTTTTAATGGAGTCAAGTAATAATGCCTTTTTGAAATTCGGATCTGGTAAAATTTGAAAATGTTTTACGAAATTTTTTCGGTCATTCGTTATTTAACAAAGATTTTAAAACCCAAATTCACCATGATTTAATAATACCAGCGTTCAAACAAAATCCATTACTTCAAAAAATCTCCACCTCCGCCGCGGCAGATTTCCGAAAAGTGCAAAAATCACCGGCGAGTAATTAAAAGAGGACGAAAAGCCCGCGTAACCTCCCCGCGAATCCCGCTGACAAATGCGCGGCTAAAAAAAGAAATCGAGGCCGGCATATAAAGTTGGCGCGATCGTTCATGAACACCTGCGGGCTATGTACGAATGCCATGATTCGGCGTTGCGCGCGAGCCGTTCGCGCCGATACACGCCGCGGCCTGCCGAAACCCCTGGCCGTTCTGTTTTTCCAGCTGTCACCGGTCGCGCATTCTATCACCTGGGGAGTACGCGCGAAAACTGGACGAGCAAATAGGAATGGCCGCGCGTGTCTAGGAGCGGGAGGGAAGCTCTCGAGCTTGTTTGCGAATATTTTTACGGGGGGTTTTTCGAGAGGTTGAATTAGAGGCTTTTAATTGAGAGTTGTTTGGCGCGGCAGCTTTTTGTTTGCTTCGAATGAGATTTACAGATATATCGTCGAAGATACTTGAAAATAATTTTAAAAGAGGTTGATGCGTATGAATTTTAATGTTTGAAAGATAATTGACAAAAGAGATCGAGCGTTGAGCGTCAATTAAAGCTTCTTTTTAAATTCGTTACATGAAATTTAACGCGAGGGATAAAATTATCGGAAATTTATATCATTTATATTAAATGAAATGCTAATCTCGTTTGTCAGCTGCTTAATAAAGTCGCTTAATTGTACAAGCCCTCCGTTATCGATAATTAATGATTCTATAATTTTTAATTGCAATAATCCTGTCACTACACGGAGAAAAATACCTCATTAAAAATTAGTATAATTTATCCTAATCGAAGGACAAACTATTCAGAAAAAGTACTATAATTATATACTAAAATTTGATAGAACTCAGGTAAAAATTAATATAGTATATATTATAGTAATTTTTCTGGATAATGCAAGTTGCCCTTCGATTAGAATAGACTATACTAATTTTTAATGAGGTATTTTTCTCCTTGTACAAGTTGAAAACCATTTAAAGCAGTTGAATAAACTTTCTCGCAACTAATTATTCTCAAATAAAAGCTCTCTCTCTCTCTCTCTCTCTCTCTCTCGAATTTAAAAGCCGACTTTTCCACCGCAAGCGGCCATACATAGGATTGCCCAGATCCATTCGCCGGTCGTCTAGCCGACTTGGCATTGGTCGCCGTCGGCTTTTGTGCCGACGTCCGGCTACTCTCTCCTTCCACATTCTTTCCTTCCCTCGAAAGAAGAAGAACAAGTTTTTCTCGCGACGGAGCTTCTCTATACTTTGTCCGGGCGACGCGCGCGCGAGAAAAAGGCCGGAAAGAGCCCGGCACAATGCTTCTCAATAAACCAGGATATCCGCAGCGATTTCCACCTAGTCTGTCTGCCCCCGTGTACGTATATATATACCTAAGCCTCTCTCCGTCACTCTCGAGGGTCCAGTCCGAGAATTAGCTTTGCTTTACGCGCGGCGGAGGAAGGGACGCGGGAGCGATAATTCCGGCCGAGGAAGCGCTGAAAAATGGGATTCCGAGGGAAATTAAGGGTCGCCGACAGAATGCTCCTCGGACGCGGGTAGAAAATGCCTCTAAGAGTCAAGGCATCGTAATTCTCTTCTAATGGTAAGGGCTGATACGTTTGCGGACGGCCTTTTGACGTTTCGGGCTTTTTAAGGTTAGCGTGAATACACGATTGTTCGCCGAAATTTAAATACTGCCGCTGAATAATTCATGAGGGTCGAGTGATTCATAATGCCATGAATTTGTCAAACGTTTATTGCACTGAAACAAATTGATTGTTCGTGATGCTTTATTGTTTATTTTAAAGGAGGATCCTCGTGGATACGTATATAAAATGTGGCCCGAAACGTGGGAAACTCTTACCATCTGGTGCCTAAAATACTACAGTCGTCGTCCACTCCGATCAAGATGCGCGAAAATATGAAATTTAACAATCAACGAAGGCTCGAACATCGCATAAATTTTACTTCAGTGTTTTATTGAATTTTCTTAGTAAAAAGTTATTACTTCAAAAGCTTTTATTTAAACCCTATAGATAAATTCCGATGAATAAAGAAACTTATGTATATAGTATAGGCTCCTTTGATTAATATCTTCAAACATTTCCAGAAAGAAAAAAAACAAAAGAGGTATACCCCATAATTAAAAATCCCTCACAAAGCGGTGAAAGGCAGCAAAACAAGTTTGAAAAAAAGAATAACAAAGCAGAAAGAAAGATAACGAAAAACAGAAGAAACTCTCTTCTGCCAAAGCGGGACCGGCGCTCGAAAAATGATATGGAAAAGTAGGCAGCTCCTCCTCATTGTTCCAGCAGCGATCACCGATGCAGGAGAGAAAGCCAAAAAGAAAAAAAAAACAGAATCGCGTCCAGCGAGTCCTGCCAAGCTCAACGTATCTGCTGCCTCGTCACTTCGCGCACGTACGGCGCGCAAAAAACTGTAACGGAAGCGCGCAGGAGAAAAAAAATAAAGAGGAACCTTATCAAGCGGCGCGTCATTATACATGCATAATGCGATACAAAAAGGAGCTGCGCAAAAGAAACGCTGAATCGCGCGCTATACCTTTTTTCGCTCCCCCTCTCTCTCTCTCTCTCGTGGGTAGAAGAGGAAAAAGCCCGGGGTATCTAAATGCGTGCGTCTGTTCATTTTCGCATAATGCTGCGCAGTCACGGAATCCACCTGACGCAGCGTTTGCTCTTGATTTTTCCGGCAGGCTGGAGGGCATAATTATTTTGAGAGGATTTCCTTTGCTCCTCCGCCTCGGATGAGATAATTAAGTTTGAAAGAGAAGGCGCGCACACCTTTCCGTGCGTGCGCGGCTCCTGCCTTGTGTGTGCTTTCTTTCCGGAGCTGACTAAACAAGACGCGCCTCCGAGAAACTCGGGCGGCTCTTTGAAGCATCGCCGTATATTTTTCGAAGTTACACGCTACGTTTGCGGCGAGGAGCAGACTCGAATAAAGTAATTATTTAAGCTGCGAGAGGTATTTGAAAATGGGAAAATTAATGCGGCTTTTTGAAGAATCAAGGTATCTGCATTTCGACGGATTCATAAATTATTCCCGGAATAATGGCAGTTTGTTATTTCGAGCTTCGCGATTGCAGTTTTTTTATGTTGAATTATTATATTTTTCGACGAAGCATCAGTTTTTTAAGTCATATACAAATCTTAATATTAATTTTTTATAAAATTATAGAGATTTAACCAAATGAATTTTAAAATTTAAAATGCTTAAAACTCATCTCCCTTAATAAGTAATAATTAATAAATTAATTAGAGTTCCTTATACATTTCTAGGAAAAATCCGCATTTTACCTTGAGACTTACGAACTACTTGTAAATCAACGGAAATGTTTACACAACGAAACCGAATTAAAACTACTTGCCAACTTCGACTCCCAAAAAGCGAGCGCGCTAACAACAACGATTAAATATCCCCTCGCGACTGACTAAAATAATGAACGTTCCGCCGGCACTATATGCCCCGCGAGTACAGCCCCAACAATAAATAGAACAATCTCAGCGGCAAAAAGCGCTTAGCCCGGGCCGGTAATGCCATTGTGCAAAGGATTATTCGCATAAACGTCGGGGCCGTCCTTTCCCTCCTCCTCCTCCTCCGGGGGGGGCGGCTCTTTCATTCCGGCTGCTCGCCTCCGTCGACGCGTCAGCGGCGCGCGGCCGGCTGACGTGTCCCGCGGCCGGGGCTCGTCGTAACTCGCGCGCGCGTTTCCCTCCCTCCTGGCTTCGGAAGGCGCGCGCGCGGATTACAATGCATAAAATTGTAATACCCACCCCCCGTGCTTCCGTTAATCCGCCGGTGAAGAGTTGAGCTCTTGACCTCGGGGATTTGTGCGCCCAAGTGACATCTGTTTCCTGCCTCTGTCTCGTCGCTTCTCTCTCCTCTACCACACCCCCGGAGGACGGGGGAGAGAGGTATACGACTCGGAGCTAAGAAGCTTTCAACGAAGCTATTTATTGCACTTGGCCGGTTAATGTTTCCAGGAAGCTTTTAATTACGACGGCTTGGCTGGAGGACGGTATTATGCCGGGACGATGTAGTTGGCTGGGATTGTTCGAAATTTTGGGGAGAACGTTTATTTGATTGTTTGAGATTTACGACCGGGAGTGACACTATAGCTTCGGACGGTGATATTAATTTGGAAGCTGCTTAGGAATTTTCGAGTACGCACTAATAAGTGTTTCGAGTTCGGGGCTGAAATTCGTTTTAGGAAATTCATTTTGAGCTTGCCCCCGCGGTCGGAGATTTACTACAAATTAAATTGTATGCTTTTAAATGCCGAGAGTTTCCGAAATTGCTTTTCCAGGTAAATGTTTCACGTTGAATTTTAATGAAACGATGAAGCATGAATTTCAAACGAAATGAACACTCGGTAAGTATAAAAGCCCTGCATTTTTAATGCTTCCTTCGCAGACAGCTGGCCTTAAATTCTAACCAGCCCTAACAGCCCCGGTCCGCGGCAACTAAACTCTCGGCCAGTAAAACGTAGCCTAAAACTGCAAAAGCCCCGCCGCCAATTCTCCGCACCTTCCCCAATAATTCTCGGACCGCATCCATCCCGTGTCTCGTCGAGGAAAATCCTTTCCCCCCACCCTCCCCTCGGGACATGTAGGTGGAACAACATCCGTATACGGACATTCGGCCCCTCTGTTTGTCGGCCGTGATTTCCTCGGCGGATTAGTTGGCTTTATTGCCCTTCGTCGCGGATCAAACGCTCGTCTCGCGAGGAGGCAAATTGCCAGCGGCGGACTCGTTACTCGCGATAAACCGTAGCTCTCCGTGGATGCGTCGAATTCGATCTGAGAGAGAGAGAGGGTTAATAATGCGGATGCCGATGCCCGTGGCTTGTCGTCGTGCTCGAGACTATTGCCGGCTGAAACGCTGCCGAGGAGCCGAATTGGAACGGCGATGTATTACCGTTACTGGGTGTTCTTGGCTTTACATTACTGGTCACCGGGAATTTGCGTTATTTGCGTGCGCCTTGGTTTTGATTCGGTAAGACGATGTCGTCTGTCGGTTGAGAGAATTTGATGAGGTTCTCGTCGAATCTACAATTTTAATCATAAATTGTAGATGAATCTTTTAAATTCAGAATAATGATTTTATAATAAATATCTGTGTCGATCGGACAATTCTTTTTTTACTTGTTTTTTAATTGAACAAAAGAGAATTATTTATAATAATAAATATTTAATTTATTATCAAACGTTGAGCCCGCTAATATCGTCGAGCGAAATCTCTTTCTATTGAATACTTTATTTAATAATTGATAATTGCTCGCGTACAAGCTATTTCGTAATTTGATTCATAATTTGATGCTCCTAGCCATTGAAGAACAAAGTAAACGTATAAATGAGAACAATTCAGTAGTCGCATGAGTTTAACCACTTAGTAGGTTAAGTTACGTTAACTATCGGTCTGTCTGACTAAACTGCAGATGTACTACTTCACTGCGGTTATAATCTATTAGTTCTAATAACTGTGAACTAGTTTAATTGCTTATCAAATTAAATAAAGTACTCTAATTTATACTCTATTGAAACTGAATCGTTGGATTTTTTTATTTGATCAAACCATTTTTTTGACAGAATAAACCATTGGTGTCTCGGTGTATCCTTTTTGGTAATGATAAATTTCGATTCATCGTAAGTACTGTAAAGCAGCTTTTCCGAACTAATTTCCAATCTTCTCAAAATGTCCCTCGCG
Organism: Ormyrus rosae; assembly: GCA_035047165.1. NCBI lineage: Eukaryota > Metazoa > Arthropoda > Insecta > Hymenoptera > Ormyridae > Ormyrus > Ormyrus rosae. Next base: position 54,687 of record JAWWML010030364.1, read on the forward strand.
TTTCCTAAAATAATCATGAAAACGGCAGACGCTCGTCGAAAATTCCATTCCAACAGCAGCAATACTCGCTAAATTTTAATCACCATAAAAAAACCGCGCCTGGCATCTCGTCGAAAAAAGGCTCGGCAACAAACAAAAAAAAAAAAAAAAACAAGAACGACGACGATTTCGACAATGCAACCCGAGCACCGAAAAAAAAAGAGCTCGGAATAGCGGTCCTCGCAGCGGAATGATCGTCATCGGCTGCTCTCTCTCGGCGCCAACAATGAAATCCACTCGAACGCAGGTACCGCAGAGGCTGTCGGCGTAAAACCGCAAATGCCTCAAGAACAATCGGACCCGGCCTCTCCATCGATAATGCACTCCTCCGCGGTGCGTCTCTGCCATGCGGCTGCACAATCGACGTCCGATGTAATTAACGATCGCCGCCCGGCTGGACGTGTGTGGCGACGTGTGGGCGCGCGCGCGCGCGCGTGTACGTGTAAGTGTGTGCGGACATCCGGAGCCTACTTAGTCATACGGGGTTTTGTCGTCTTCGCGACAGAGGCCCATTGTCGTCCATTCAATTACGCGGGAGCGGGAGAGCACAATTATTCCGATTCCGAGGCGAATATCGAAATACGGAGCCGCGCGCGGATAATAATCCATAATTTGCTTCTGCCAGGCCATCGAATGCTCTCTTCATTCACTCGGCTCTGCCACGCCTGCCTGCCCTGTATTACAAAAGGGGGACATCTAACCGCCACCGACATTGTTTTGCGTTTGGCTGCCGTCCCCGTAGTCGTTTCTACTCTTGTAATGAACGGAGCTCTTAGCCTCTCGTTTTCTAGCTCTCTATATGAGCGAGCTCTCTCCCACCGAGTGTGCCCATTGTCTATTGTGTTTTACGGCACGAAGAATGCCGCTCTGCGTGAAAAGCACTGTGAAAAAAAAAAACGAGGGGAAGCATGTGATGAGAGTGCGATCTTGATTATTTCAAGAGGCGATCTTTTTTTTTCCCCCCTCCCCGGACGTCATTTTCGTTCTATTACTTTTTTTTCAGTGCTCTTTTATCCGCAGCTAACTGCCACGCTTTTGTTTTGGATTTGGGGTCGTTGCGCGCGAAGCGTAAACTGTGCCAGCCGAACTATTAAGCTGCTTTATGTCTGCTATTCCAAAAATTGATTTACAGGCATTGCCTAAACTGCTTGTTACTTTTCAACCGTAGCGAGCTTAGCGACATCAAATATGTGAATATATGCATGTATTCAAAGCAGATGCGCGAGTACGTTCCAGAACTAAATTAATCCATCTTCGGAATGAGGCAAATATTCTATTTTTGTAAATAATTCGTGTCCCGTTGTTGCGGAATAATTACCCTTACCTCACCGTCGCCGTTCGAGTCCCGCCGATCCTTCGTTAAAAAACTAATTAAAGCGGCGATCAAGTTGTCCGGCAAAGGAAGCAAAAAGGACCAGCTAAAAATATTTATATCGAATTACCATAAATCCTTTATTCCCGCGCGAAAGTGTACACACGGGGCTTTCTCATGCAGATTGCGTCACATTGTTAAAATACGCTGTAATATATTCATTAAACGGAAAATTTAAGATTCTTTATGTCGCCGGGGCTGCATAAAACATAAGTTTCCCTCGACTTTATTCTCTGCCACTTCCTCCCGGCGCCTCCTGCCTCCGTCCCGTAAAAGCGCACTTTGCTTTACATTTATTCTCAAAACTCGCCCAGCGGCTTAGAGCTCCATTAAACTTCATTAGGTCGTACAATTAATTTCTCAAAGGCTCCGGCCTTGTCCCTTGATGCGTCGCGCGGCGTTTTGATTCGAGCTGATAAGGAAGCTGCAGCGACGGTGCAGTGGAGAAAAAACGCCGAGACCGATGCGCTTATATTAGATTGCAGTTTTGCATTCGCTCGGCGAGTGCGAGTCTTTAAAAGGGAGTCAGGAAGTTTTCCTTCTCGATGGTTGAACACTGACGACCGAATAAAATACACGGGAACGGCTAATCGTTTGAGCGCGAGTCCGTCGGGAAAAAAAATGTTCCTGGATGATTTACAAGCGCTTGTTGATGCATTGGGAGTCATGATTCGTTTTCGTCCTCGCGAATTCAACTCTGGAAATTTATTGATTAGTTTTTCCAATATTCGACCGGGAGGTTTGAAAACGCAATCATTCGTTCTATTATATCAAAGTATTTTATTACACCGCGTAAATAACCTTTTGTTGAAACAAATTAATTCTGGATAAACTCTTAATTATTTTGATTATTAATCGGAGGCGAAATTTATATTGAATATCTCTGCGGTTGCAGAGCAATCAATACTTCGTTATCAAAGTATTCGAAAAAAGCCTCTCTTTTACCGCTTGAAAAGTGGGAGCAAACTTCAAAGCCGATCGGCGTAACCCTTACGGGCAAGGAAGCCTTAGCCCCTCAAATATTTAGCTCAAAATTCCGAAATGCCGAGCGAGCTCACACTTTTTAGAATTTCCGAGTACAGAAGCTTGCCGCAACATCGAAGAATTAATATTTACCAGAAATGCACTCAGCCTTCTTCTCGGACCTTTTCCCGCTCCCGAGAAAAGAGAGTGGGGTAGCAATTGGATCGAAGCGACCCCCCCCCTCTTTCCACGGTGATCAAGCAAAGTGATACAATAATGCCTTCCTATAGGCGAGCACAATGGGCCGATCGATTCCCATCAGTTAGCATTCGTGAAAACATTTGAAAATCCCCCCCAATACCGCGCTCGATGATGCGTGCGGAGGTTTTTCGTTTTATTTCCGCCTGCCGCCACCCCCTTCATCTCCATTAGCCGATTGTATTTCAACGTCGATAAGCCTCACCTGGAAATCCTGGATACAGCAGCATCCTAATTGAGCTTCCTCCCAACGACTTGGCATTTCCTCCGTTGCTCCGTCCTTCTCTGGCTCGTTTGCTCGGTTGCTGCAGCCGCCATGAGTCTCTCTCTCTCTCTCTCTCTCTCTGTCTCCTTTTGTTTATTGTTCGCTCTCCCTCCCACCCGCATCCTCGCCTTCTCTATCATCTAATTCCGCATTCCATTACGTGCACGCCGTATCACATATTCATTATGCATTGTTTTAGTCTTAATCGTATCTGACTTATCCTTTTCGTTATACACCTATTTCGCGTACATTTTAACCAAGCCTTTTTTTTCTTCGTCTGGGTAATCTCTTTGCTTGGAAATGAATATTAACTCCAATATTTTACTGGAATACATTATTTTTAGCTCGTCTGCATATAGACCTTTGTAATTTTTTAAATTTCCACGTTATTGTGAAAATATACAGTGTGCACTGTCACGGTGCATTTTTAAACAATTTGCTTAATACCCGCGCACCCGACAATTTATTTATTTAACAAAACCGGTAGTTGATCGGGCCAATCAACACGAATTTGCATGGGGTTGAGAAAGAAGTTTAAACACTCGATTAATTTTCAATCACACATATTTTAAAGCAATAATAATAAATAACAAACTCCCGAACATCCACTCACACAAACACCCAAAATCTCCACGAAACTCCAAAAGCTTAACCGAGACTCTCTTCGATTTTAAATATTATCAATCACTCACCAAACATACAAACACACTTAGTAAATATACGTGTACGTAGACACGTTAATTTCGACATTATTAATATTCATTATTTCGCCGAAATCCAAAATACTGAAATGAAAACAATGCGACTTAGTTCGTTGCTTTTCGATTGCCGTACTAATACGCACCTGTAAACAAACTCCGTTTTGGAGTTGCGCGAACGGACGGCCTCACGACATTTCGTCGCAGCAGTTTGTGAATAAATAAATTTGTTATTACTTTGTAAACATGAACACGTGTCGTACGAAATAATAGAGGAACTCGTTATTTTAACTAATACTTCACTTTTATAAAAGTGGATATCATAGAAATTTTTTCTTACAGCCTTTTGAAACCAGCAAGTTCCAAATCAATTAAACTCACTTTTTCATACATCAAAGCACATGTTTTACAGCAATTCTGAAAGCAAATAAAAATGAATTAACTTTCATCCGCTTTTTTTTTTCCTTTTATCTTTTCCATCTACTACTCTTTTAGCCATTTTTCCATTATTCACTTATCGCTTTACGAAAAAAAAGTAGATATCTAGAAAAATGTAACGTCACTTTGTGAAAAATTTTTATAAACAAAGGGTACTAAGCCTTTGTCAAAATAGATTAAATAATTAAAAAGTTTTAAATTTAAATACAACAAATTTAAAAAAAAATAGCATGCACAACATATTTTTAATTCACATTTTTTAAACTTTTATGTACCAAGTCTTCCGCAACAGCTATCAACAATTGCATTACACGGCTTAAATATTAAAGTGATGTACACACTGCTCAAAAGCTTTATATTTCAAGAATATAAGAAACTCATACTTTTACATACTAACAATTTTTTCCGGCACGTGCCTTCTAAAAAAAAAAGAATGTTGAATTTTGAAAGAAAAACAAAACGAAAAGCGCTCTGTTTATTCACCTCACGCAAAAATTCAGCCCCATCACTCGGGAATGAATATTCGTCGAACGCAGTCATTTCGGAATCCCCGTGAAAAATTTCTCTAAAATTCATTTAAAATCTCCCGCCGGCCTCCTGAAAATTTCATTCCACGTCCCTTTCAGAGGAGGCACTTGAAATTTCTTTAAATCCCGGCGCAAAACCAATTTTCAGCCTTGACATCCCCCTTTTAAGCAAAACAAAAACGCTCGCTGACGGGCCGCAAATTTCGGCGCCATTCGCCAAAAGCAAATAAAAACGAATTCACTTTCCGCATCCGCTTCTCTCTTAACCATTATTTCCGTCATTCTCCCAGCACTCTCTCTCTCTCTCTCTTTCTCTCCCTGCTCTCCCGGTGGAATTATCAGAGAGCGGCGCGTACAGCAATCACAACGATTCCCGGAGCGGAGAACTGCCGAGACGTGAAATCGATACGAAAGAACTCGTGTAGATTGACGCGAGTGGTTCCTCTCTTTCTCCGGGGCGCGTGAATGAGAAAATTAGATTTCGCTTGCACGGCTTCACCTCTTTCCTCGCCCTTCCGGGCCTCTTCATAACCCTCAGCTATTTCGCGCAAATGCGCATTGAAAGCTATATATACCCCGAGTGGGAAAGGAGAGAGAGAGAGAGAGAGAGAGAGAGAGATAGAGAGAGAGAGAAAGCTAGTTGAGAGTAGAGAAATCTAGGTATATAGATATAAACGTCCCGAGAGGACATTGGCGAAGTGGACTATTTTTCACGAGAGTGAGGGAAAGAGATCTGAGTATTATTGCCTCAGATGGATTGTCGAAGGCACTTGCTGAAAAGTAATTGCTTGGTATATCTGTCGCAATTTGTACTCCCTATTCCCAGTATTTTTTATCCTCGTCTTTAATTATCCTCACATAATATTCTCACTCGAAAGCCAGCCCATCCACCTTTTTCAGATAAAGCCATTTATCTTTGAGCAACTAGATGAAACTCGTTCCCATTTTCGCAGTAACAAAAACACAGGCACTTTTTGCAATTTATTAATCCCCTGCCGCAGCGTCTATACTTTTCCGCTCGCTGAATCATCGATTCGCAGGAAATGCCTTTGCTCGGTTGTAAAAAAGGGTAGCCTTACAGAATAAGAAGAAACAAAAGAGACCGGAGGTCTCTGCGGACGTCGGTCGATTCGCGATTTCGTCGGTTCGGCCTGCGCCCCGATCTCGTTTAATTTCGAAATTCGAGCACCGAGATTCGAATTCCCCCGCGGAACGTTCGTACGCGTCAATTGCTCGTGAAAGCAACATGATGGGAGCGGCACTACTGCAGGCGCCCGTGTGCGAGCTCAACCCAGACGCGAGAGATTGAGAGCTGGAGGACCCCGGGATGCACTTCTTGGCGCTGATTCGTATTGGAGAGGAGAATTTCGCGATGCAGTTACAGTATTACTGCCGGTTACATCATTTCTTAGAAGTTATTGGGTTTCGGGCAGCAAATAGGGTCAAAGGGAAAAAATGTTGGATGCAGCGTACTCTTAAACAGTTTCAGCGCAGAACTTGTAGCTTTGACTTTTGGAAAATACGCAAGGAATTTTATCGGCTTTGGGATTTTCAATTTTAATTTAATTTTATAAATATTACTTATTTAATTTTATAAATATTATATTACGTATCTTAAATTTATATTTTTATTCTTAAACGGGAATGTTCCCTGATTTTTTAATTAAATTTAATTATATATAAATTTACTCGTTTCGCAATATTACCTATTTCTGACTTCTAAAGGTAGTCGAGAATATATAGTCTTTACTTTTTTAAGTTTTTCATTAAAATACTTTTCCAATTATAATAAAAATGAATAGATTTTAATCTATAAATATTTTTGTTAATGAAAATCATCAAATATCAAACAATAATACACTTGATTAAACTAAAAAAAAAACAGCTTCAATATTACTTCGTATTTTACAATATTAACACGTCGTACAAAGTATTGCACTCTTTAATAATTATGTCAAGCTTAAAATAAAACATGTAAATTAACGTAAAGAATCTTTAAAGAACGCAGTTAAAATCGTCCTTTTTTAAAAAGCTAACGGTCAATTTTTATATTTCCCCCTTCTGCAATGCCACTAAACAAGCTTCCCTCAAAGCTCGTGTTTCCACTATATAAAAAGCGCGCGTTTTGCAAAATCAGCAGCGGCCTCGTGCAGCCGCAGGAGCAAAAAAGCGCTCCAGCGAATGCAAAGCACTTACCCCGATGCCTCGGCAAAACATCCGAACGCGCGCAAGGTGCAGAAAAACAAAAAAAAAGCGGGGCAAATCCCAGACAAAGGGGAATAAAAGAGGCTTCCGGCCCCTCGGAAAAGCGGGATTATTGCGGCGTCCCCGGGCCGATAAGAAAACATTTTTCTTCCTCCCGGCGCTCTTGGCTCGCGGCAGCCAGCTCGGCCTTTGTCGTCGTCGTGCGTTACACGCGCTCGAGGAATTTAACTAAAGCGCGACGCGCCTGGCATTTCGATGTCGCCGCGCCCTCGCTGACTGCCACCGCCCGCCGCCGCTGGAGACGGATGAAAGGCGAGAAATTGGGGGCTCCGGCGACGCTGTCCTTCTGGAGTACGCCGCGCTTCCGTAAAATGTCTCCGAGGCCGCTGTTTCAGTCGAGGATTCTGGCGGGGCGTCTAACTTTTCTTTCGCGAGCTGCTCGCTTAGTTGGTATTGTCGCGTTTCATTTTGTATTAACAGTTTCAAATTGGAGTATTTAATAATGAAAACTTTAAGTTATTTTAATCTTCGATAGCGCGTAAATTTTAAAAATTATTTCTAATCTGAGGACATTAATTATTTGTGAGTGATAAAGCTCGCAATTTTCTAGATAAGAAAAGGAATTATTCAGATTATGATGATGAATCACCGGAGTTTTTGTACTTTCCTAACAATATACTCCAAACTTTAAAACGTGAATCATAAAGTATTTGTCGTTAGGAACTATTAAAACTGTGATAAATCAATAAAAGTGCGTTAAAATTTTTTTTCTTATTTCCTTTAATTTCATTTCAAATTCTTAAATGTACTAGAAATTTTCATCGTAATTTACAATGCTCGACAGCTTTACTATTACCGGAAAAGCAGATAAGCCGTAAAAAAATTCTCTTTGGACCAAATTTTTCCGCCAGGCCAATTATAATCGCAGATTTGACTTGACGGTGGCAGATGTCAATCAACATTTTCAAAGTGAAAAAGTGGAGAATTCGTGGAAAATTTGCAGACTGAATTCATTAAAAAACTGAATACTTACTAAAAGGAGTTTCATTGAAAGGATTTGCAGTTAGTTGATTGTGGCTGCAGTGGAGAACCATAAAAAAAAATTTCTTTTACCGCATTTACCCGTTATTGGCTTTATAAACTGTCCGCATCCAATTATCATGCACATGAAATAATTGCGCATCATTTTCGTCTGAACTAAAAAAATTTCATAGAAAAACTATGCAGTGAAATTCCTATTTTCTTTCCTGCTTTAGACGCAGACTGAGCTTCCGAAAATTGAAGAATTTCACAAAAAAATGTTTCTCTCTATACGTTATCCCCTTTACGTCGCCGCGGTTACAAGAAAACGTAGAATCGCTACAGAATCTTAAAAATGTTACAATAAGCTATTCCGGGTCGCCCTCTCAAGTCAGAATGCGCAAACACTCAGCTCTTAGCCTCAAAGTAGCCGGCTGCTTTGGCCAGGCCATTTTCCCGCAGCCAACGCCGAGTGTGTCTGCAGAGCGACCGCCACTCGGAAAAGAAGAGAGCCGAGCAGACGAGACGCGAGACAAGCCATCGTCGGGAAATCGCGTCTGCTTCGGTCTTTGCGGACCGGAGCTCTGTCGGGCCGTGTAATCTGCCTCCGAGCTTTCCCCGACCTGAAGACTGCGCGCTTATATGCATAAAAACGAGAGAGAGAGAGAGAGAGAGAGAAAGCACCTCAAGAAAGCGCGCTTTTCCCCCTCCCGGGCCGCTGCACACGCTCGTGTATAAATAAGCCGACTAGGCCGGCGCTGCTGCTCCCTCGACTTTTCGCAGGAATTCCGAGCGAGCGGCTTTGCAGCTACGAAAACAGAGCGAGGGGGAATGTTTTCAGAAGGAAGTCGAGGACGTCTGAGGCATGTCGCCTTTTACGGATGTAGAGAGCTGAAACGCTTACGCCGGTAAGAGGACGGGTTTGATTGATGGGCAACGCTCTCTCGGTAAATTTTCATGCTCGCAGCGCTTGCTTCTCGGATTTAAAGGCCAAAATCTGATGAATACAATTATTTTGCGTTAACGGCGACAATCGCGACGATGGAAAATTTATCGTGTTGCTTTGGAAAATAAAATCTAAACGATTTTATTGAGTTTTTGAGTAAACAAGCTCGGAAAACACTTTTTTGCAGGAAGTTTTAAATTCTCAGCAAGAAGAAACAGAATGAATCATAAATTGCGTGAAAAAATAGCATTATTTACTACTCCATCAAATATAGTATTTCAACAAATGTGATGAAAGCTGCTTTGAAGAGTTTTAATGTATGGTAAATATTAATTTACATACTTGATTATATCAACACCTCCAGTTGGTATTAAACATTTAATATCGTTACGTGTATTTCGAATCCTGCATCTGATACATTTCAATTTGCGCTTAATTTTATTGACTGTTAGCTAACGAAGATAATCAATCATATATATTTATCCTTGTTGTGTAGGTCTCTTTGCAATTTCCCGCATAAACTTCGCTTTTAATTGTCGAGCGAATGCACTCAAGTTTCTTGCTCTGTGTGATTTTAAATAATAAACTTACCATATATTTGCAATTTGAAATAAATTTTACAAAATTGACAAACATTTCTGTAGTTTATACCTCTTAAGGAGTCTTCGGCGTTTGATGTCGTTGCAAATGAAAGGTACCTTGGACCACGCTTTGAATGAATGCTTATTATCATTAATTTTTTGAATAATTGCACGTATTTTAATCGTACCGAAATGTTAGAATAAGAAGCTGTTGAAAATTCGCCAAAAATTAGGGAAAACGAAAAATTAGTATGATTTACCGGGGCACTCTGAAATTTTTACGTCCCTGTCAATCAGCCATGCCACAAGGAGGGGGGGGGGGGCAACTGGGACAAGGGAGTTTAAATCATTATGTAATATTATCTGTAGAAAAAAAATTAGCGAAAATGATTGATTTTGACGACGTTATTGGCGATTTTGTAGAAATGAAAGCAAGAAAAATAAAATTTTAATTAAAAAGTATTATATTTTCTTATAAATTATTATTTTAATAAGTAAGTAAATTATAAATTTAAAAAACCTCTACAAATATTATTCACGTTAATCCTTACTCTAAAAAGTTTAAACAACTCAAATTTATTAAATGAAATTTTGGAGATTTTTCTCGCCTTACAAGGGGCCCCCGCATAAATTGCCCCAGGCCCCTTTACGTAGTGTGGCGAGGCTGCTGTCAATTGATAATTTCATTCGGGTATTTGAATTATGCTTATACGCTATTTCTTCGATGCGCTATTGTCAAACTAACGACGCATGTGCGTTAATAGTAACTAAACGATTCTTATCTTATTTTTAGTACTTTACTCGCAATTTTCATTTGATTTAATATGTTAACATAATGTTTTTATTAATCTAACTATTTTTCAAACACAAATATCTAAATATATCTTTGGTTCACGAAGACTCATGATTTTATTTCGGGGTATTCATCGATTTTGTTAACGAGCCCCAGAAGGGGCTTACATGATAAAATGAGAATTTTTTTATAGCGAGTTTTTCGAAAATGACTTCGTCAACCATAGAATTTCTTTCTCGTATAGGAATCTGGCATAGTTTATTTACACTATTGTCCAGTTTTAAAGATGTACGTGATTTTATTCAAAAACACCGACTCCTTAAGTAAAGTATTATTATATTTATTTTTTAGTAATATTTATTTTAGGAAACAATCAGTATTTTATTTACATTTCATAATCGATTGTGAAAATATACTTTGGTGCGAATTAGTATTAACTGAATCACTAACAATTCTGTTTCTCTTGAAGAACAATTCTTTTCCCCGAAATATTTTTCACGTTATGAACTCCCTAAAAAATGTTTCCCAACTTCAACTCGCCCATGAATTTCCGGCTAAACTCCGCAGCAAAGAGCTTCCCGGTAAAAAGTAAATCCCTCTGCACTGTCGCCTAAACAATAGATTAGCTGCAAGTATTAAGGCACAAAGGCGGATGAAGAATTAGTCTAATAAACAGTTCGGATTGCAACAAGATGCCATAGAGAGAATAAACAGCGGTCAGAGCGCTCGGATATGGAGCCATATTCGGAGAAGAGAGAGAGAGGAGGAGGAGGAGGAGGAGCGGCTCGACTGGCAGCGTCGGTGGATTGTGGCTGGCATTAATTTCGGAGCTACCGGCTGCCTACAAAGCAGCTTCCTCGGACTGAGTTTAGTTAAATTACGTTTGCATTAGGAACTCGAGTGCATAGCCGACGGAACCGCGTCGTCGGCGGCGGCGCCTACGGCCTGCTCTCAGTTCGCACGTCGCGCGACGTCCTCGTTCGGACGCGAGACAGAACGAAGAGAATGCGAGCAGCTGCGTGTCGCCACTCTCGGGACTTGGGCCATTTCCTGGGTAGAAGCCGCCGAGGAGAAAGTTTGCCATCGAAGCGATGACGCGGGTAAACGGACTGCTGTCTTATGTTTCGCTCAATTTGGATGATGCGACATCAGCGTAAACCAGACCATGACTTTGGATTTAGTCTAAAAGATAAACGAAAAGCTAACGAAAACCTGTTCTCCTATCCACTGCACTAACGATAAATCGAGAGATAAACGCGGCATTCATTATATCCTCCGAGGAAAAAGCAATCGAAGTATTCAATAACGAGCGCTTGAAGAAACTCGGCGCTGCGGCAATCATTCAGTGACCACTAATAATCCACTTTAACTACGGGCAGCGCCGTTATCCTCGCGATATTTGCACACCACCCGCTCCAGAGATAAGATGACCCTTCAAGTGTGGCTACCAGCAGCACCCTTGCGAGAATCCACTAATATTAATTAATTCGCGACTGCGACTTAACATTCAAACAATCCTCCATCTCGCTTTCATCGTATTGCGCGATCGCATCGTTATCGTCCTCGAGTTCTCTCTCTCTCTCTCTCTCTCTCTCTCTCTCTCTCTCTCTCTCTCGGCCTCCTGGCCCGTATTTTCCGATACGTGGCGCTATATAGTTATGTATAGGCGGGGGAGCGATATCAAGCGAAACCAGGTCTGGCGGGGTGCAATGTAAAACGGAAATTGGATTGTCAGTTTTGCTCGTTTCCATTTTTTTCTCTCTCTCTTTTTTTCGGTTTTCAGCATCCGAGATCCTCCGTCTCCGTCTCTCTCTCTTTCTCTCTCTCTCTCTCTCTCTCTGGCTCGTTTTGTTTTGTTTGGTTATTCGCGTGCCTCCCCCGCTCCCCTTTCGCCACGCCGTTTTTCCTTTATACGTCGAATCTTTTTTCTTTTTTTTTTTCGTTGCGAGCCAGAACGCATCGGTCGCATCATCGATGGGAAAATTGAAAGCATATTGTTCTTCGCGGTCTACGCGCAACAGAGGAGCCAGGAAAGAATGATGAGGCAATGAATCCGGTTTTCAGTCCCGTTCATCGGTCTGTTCGCGGTGAAAAATGCGATTTTTTTCAGGAGAAGAAATGAACAATTATAACTCGACTACAGAACAACTAAAATCTTATGGTCGATGATTTTGGATCATTTTTTATTTTTACGGGTTCATTATCTACTATTTGGGTACTATTATCAACTTGGGTACCTATATCTATATACTATATATAATGGCTATATAAACAAAACAACAGAGGGCATCGCGGTTGACATGAATGATTAAGGATAATACGGAGAATGTTTGTACTAAATTTCAGTTCAAAAACACTGCTAATGATCGAAAGACGTAAGTTTGAATTTTCATTGACGTATTCCGAAAAATTTTGTATTTAAAAAAAAATTTTATATCTTATTGAAAAATAATTTTTTTGCAAAACGATTTGAACTAACTTATAGAGAATGCTTTTCAATATCTTCACAAATTTTTTAATTATCTTTTGCCATTTCTAATACTATTTACTAGAATTGATAAACTGATGTGTATCCTTGGGGCATGTTGTCCAATTTTCCTCGGGGTAAGTTGGCCGATCAAAAAATTACCTATCGACGAGTTTTAATTAATATTAATGATTGATATACATGTAGGTATATCAATCATTGGCGGGGCAGGTTGGCCTATCATTTTGTTGCATAAAAATCGTTTATAACTTTTTTTTATATTATCTAATTCTTTTTTTAAAAATCATGAATATATTATGGATATAGTACTTTCAGATGGTACTTATTTTTTTTTCATCAAATGCATTATACTTCAGAAAAAAAATTATGTAAAAACACGGCCACATCACCCCGGTCTCCCCTAATACGCACATTTTGGCTGCGTAAATAGCTTCGTTTAAGACTGCTTAACAAGGGAAAAAAGTTTCATGTCAATGAAAATGAAAAAATGTAAATGAGTCCATAAAGGTTTTATAAAGCTAAAGTTTGATGTAAATTTTAAAAAGTCTAGTTTAATGCCTTCAAAAAGATGTAGATTTCGAAGTTATATAATTGATACAGATCGTTACTTAATAGAATTGCCTGTAGAAAAGCGACTTAATATTCGTAGTATGGTAAAAACATTTTTAAAAGCAAAATGCTGTTACATTTGAAATTTGCTTAAACTATTGGAAAATTAAATCTTTCGTCACTCTTGAAGTATTATTTTAAATTTTCTATTGAGGTACAATTCTTTTCCAAGTATCTTTAAATGGGTGGACGAAAGACATATCAAGAGGTTGCATCACATGCGTTGCATTCGGTAGAGTTCTCTCTACAAAAATTTACTAAGGGTATGGTAACGTGAGACGAGTGCCCATCTAATTAAAGTATTGCTGGAAACACAACTTCTTTTTGCAACAACCAAGGCTAAAATATATTGATGATGTATTCATAAAAACATTCTATAGTCATCCATCCTGATTTCTGATACACCAATGCCCCAACTATCTGGGCAATTTTCTGACACTTTTTTAGGAACTTTTTCTTGATATTTGTATAAAATTATTGGGGGAGCACGTTCACCATGTGACGAGACCGCCTATTTAAGTGCTCGTTACTCGACATGTTGATGTTAAAGTCCGAGCTTGCTCGGTGAAACCCAAAAATTTACCCCCTCCTCCTCACGAAGATATAAATTACGAGGAACGAAGAGGCTCGCTCTCTCTCCTCGGGACCACCGACCAGCAACCAGACTAGACCACGAAGACTGTGACGTACTATTCGTTTGGATCGACGCAGCAAACACCCGAAGCACATCCTACGAGGAAGGGCGATCCCGGTCCCGAGGGGTTGAGCGCAGACCTTCCATCGCAACCAGGACCTCAGCCAAAACTTAAGATAAGTTATCGTATCGCCGTTGATTGTACGAAGCCTGCTCCGAAAAAATAGGAAGTTAAAGGGTCGCGTGGGTATCGAGTTGTAGTTTTTGATTTGTAAAATCTCATAAATCAGAAAGGCGAAGGTGTCGCGGAGTTGTGTGCGCGTGTTCGGCGATTTGTGGTCCGAGTCATCCTATTTCGAAATAAATCGAATCAAATCTAAACTCTGTCTATCTTTCATTATTTACCCTGCCCAATACGAATAATGAAATATTACAACCATCACCACTATGCATGATAAGTACGGTAAGGCTTTCTTTTTCGTTGGCATCAATAATTTTATATACTGTACGAGCTCCAATTGGAGCAAGAACTTTTTCTGGCTTTAGGCATAATTGGATGTTTGTTTTGTCACAGTACTTAAGAAGCATTCGACCTCTTCAAACCAACCTTTCAAATCTTCTTGCGTCCCTAAGGCACGAGTAAGAGTTAGATGCTGAGCAGACTTACTGACAAATCTGAATAAAGTTTCCTGAAGCCCTCATACCAATGACGTCCTGGTCTGTTGTCATTAAACGGATTAGCTATTTTAGAATTTATGACAAATTGTTGTACACCATCTAATAATTGTGGTTTAGTAACCCGATATCCATTCTGAGCCCGCAGTTACACCCATGAAGCAGAAAGAATTAGAAGATATGTTAGTACTATTTACTTCTATTATTGCTATACTATCTCCTAATATATACAAAGTTACAGATAAATTCGATTTAAAATTGGAAGGAAGAACAATGTGAAAAATCGATAATTGTATTATAAAAAAAAATTGCAAACTTTTCCCCCGACAGCTTTCAAAGTATACGGAAAGAGATGCTTTTATTATATGAATTCGCTGTTAATATATACTATCCATCCACTTTCTTCCGCATCCGCTAAAACGAAGCGAAGGAAAAATGATAATCGACAGGGCGAAAATTGCGATAAAAGCCTGGCTCTCTTTCAGCGGCGCTCGCAATTAAGCTCTTAAGTTAATCCAAAAACAAAGAGGAGCATTCCCCGGCTAACCGGAACGTCGGGCTACTTTGCGAATCCACTTGAAACTTTCGACGACGGGCGATCTCTTTAGTTCCTCCCGCGCGACGCTCGATGGAAATAAACTTGCGGCTGTAACGCAGCTTTTGTCTCGTTCCTGCGAGCTCTTTTTCCACTGATCTTTTGTCGGATGTAGAAAGGAAATTTAGCGAGGTGTTACTTTCGCGGGCTCGAGAGAGTTAAAGCGGGAAAACTGTTTGGTGATAATAAATTCTTAAAGGACGTTCAAATTTTAGCTTCTTTATGAAACAAAATAAGAACGTTTAAAAAGAAATCCTACTAATCTGACTTTTAAACGTGAATTTACTTAATTAAAAGTTCATTATAAGTTTCTCTTTATTTCTTTTATGAATTCTCAGAAACTAATAGACAGATCATTTTTATTTTTTATTTGCTTTTAAAACCTCGATCGAGCCGTCTCATAATTTTAAATAATTACTTCATATTCGTCATTGCCATTTCAGTCCGACCAATCCTTTCTTACAGCAGCTAAATATATTGCATTGTACTGTAAACAAAGCTGACGAACGAAACAGCAGCAAACACTTTCTAGAAAGCTGGCAACATTCACAACGGAACGGCGTACTTCGCAACATACAACTACAAGTTCCTTTCCCATAATGTAAATGCAAAGCAGCAACCAATGACGACCACGCTTCCCCCGTGCCATCTCGTATCACAAACAATTCCGATGCAAACGCAGCCACTTAAAGCCCAACCTCGTCTGTTCCTCTTTCTAAGCCCCGTGTCTTTTGTCCGCATCATAGAATGCAGTGCTCTCGATACTCGCGAAATTAGTCGCAGCTCATCGTGCTAATTTGGCAGAGCGTCGAATGCAAGGCGGAGAACTTATATCCCCGCAGGTAACGTCGAGAACTCTTGGCTCCGTCAAATACTCCAACTTTAGTCGTAATAGCGAGAGGAGGAGCGCCGCGTAAATTGCCGACTCGAAAATCTCTCGCGGTTGCCGTCTCGCTGCTGTCGCTCCTCTGAAATATTGATGCATCGCCTCTGGATACGCGTGACAATGTTTGGCTTCACTCGCACTGCCAAGTTTTAGTTAACTCGACAGTAAAACTCGGCGGTTATGCTTTTATTAATAAGAGAGAGAGAGAGAGCGAAGGTTGGAATGATCTTGAATAATTCGCAGTGTTGTTTCTGACATAAGGTCTACTGCAAATAATGGCGCAATCAAAATTTATTTTGTTGGGATTTTAATTATAACTGGTTCAATCATTTTTCTTTCTATGCAAATTAATCACTCTCTTTAATTCATCATTATTGTAGCTTGAAAGTCTACTTTAATGCGCAGTATTAAACAATTAATTATACTTTAATTAAGTAGTCGTTATATTTATTGTTAACTAGAATTTCAATCGTCAATAATTAATAAACCATTACTAAAATACCTAAATAGTTTAATTTTCAGGATATTTAACATCAAGCTATGTGGTAATTTAATTTTCTCCAATGGTTCAGAAATTTAATCAGCTAGAAATTATTAATAGCGACAGTAAAACTAACAGAGAAATGAGAATATTCCAAACTGTAATTAAAGCTTATTTTCTTTCTTTTATGCAAATTAATGATTATTGTTGTCATTATAATGCATTATAATACTATATGAACTCGATAAATCATTTTCGATAATAACTATTGTACTTTCTTTAGTTTTTTAATATTTGAATTCGTGTAATTTTTGATTGGCTAATTTTCTTTTTATGCTTCCAGTTCCAGTTCTAGGAAAAATATTTCAATTCATGAAAGTTTAAATTAAAATTTATTTAAACTTACATTAAAGTATAATCTTTTTCTTCATATATAAATCTACGCTTATCAGCTAAAATACTGTAACATCAACTTGTAAACAATTGTGTACTCGAATATAAACAAATGTATATTCACATTTGTACAAAATAACCGTTATTATTAAAAGGTTGAAATTGCTTACATAAATAAATAGAAAAAAAAATTTATTTAAATTTACATTACGCTTAATTTACAAAAGAATTTTTCACAAAATTCCTATTAGAGTCGTGGTAAAAAACATGGAACAGATTATTTTCACCACTGGGTGCGTATTATGAAATTCGCGTAATGTACGGGAAAAAAAATCTGAAGCATCGCACAGGTAGCCCGGAGTGGGCACTTAAATTTTAAAAATCTTACAACATTTAGTCCCAAAGCGGCGCTGGCACATTATCTACTTGAAAATTCGTTTCGCGCTCGTAAAACCGCCTCTCTTTAAAATAGCCCACTAACCCCGATAATTAAAATTCGCCCGGCCGGAGATACATCTCTCTCCCTCGCTGCCGCCGACCGGATCAAAGGAGAAAGGGGGAGATTAAAAAAAAAAAAAAGAAGAAGGAAGAGGAGCGAAAAAACGCAGCTGCGGCAGCAGAGACGCCGGAGCGATTATGTTCCAATAGTGCCCTTGCGGGAGGAGAGAGGAAAACATGCTCCGTCTCTGTGGCGCGCAAAGAAGGAGAAAACTGTGTCAAGGACCTCCTCGTTCGAGGGTGCTTCTATATAGCGCGCGACGCTCTCTGACTGAATATATATATACATATTCGCGACCACGCGCAGCTGCGAGCTTCTGTGTCGATTGCACGGCGAGTCATTGCTCTCGCGAGAAAAATGACTTTGATACAGCCGCTCAAGGAATTTAATGAAATTACTGTTGCACTGGAATTTTCCTATTTGGGACGAATAAAATTTCGTTCGTAAATTACAGAGATTGGATCTTTCACCTTTTTTTTTAAAGAGTCAAGTTTCGTGAAAGATATACGATGGGAAGTATTTTATCAGTAATACCTTTCGAATACTTCTTTAAATTGACCATTTCTTACTTTTCGAACCTCAAATTTTACGAAATAACATATATTTCTTTTATAGAGTTCTTTTTTATACCCGTTATCGGGATTCTATATACCTTTCTTCAAACTTCACAGACCTATGGTTTAAACTGAATTCCGAACCACAGAGGCGATCTAAGATGAAAATTGCATCGCCACGTGAAGTTTGACTTCAAAGGTGAGTGTCTATGGCACGTAGTAAATTCGATTCTCGACTCGTATGAACCTTTAGCCCTTTTTTGAACAGAAAAACCTTTCCCTTTAAAATCTTTATCTCCAGCTACACTATAATTGAAAAACTTTGTTTTAGTAAAACCTCCTCCTTGAAGATTTTATACGTCAAATTTTCTTTTTCAATTTTCTGTGCTGTAACTTTTTTTCAATAAATTATGTTTGAAGTAAAAGGAACGAAAAATAGTAAATTTTTTATGAAAGCTACGAGGGCACGGCGAAAATGGGTTCTCGTATATTTTGCCTCTTAAATCGCAAGTTGCAAAAAATTTAGTTAGCTTACATTTACATTTAGAATTGCAGGCAAATGCGCTGAAAAACCTGCGAGTGTGTACTTTTGCAAAACAAGTTAAAGAAAGACCCGTAGAATACTTAATGCAGTTAAACAGGCTAACAGACTAATGAGTTTCAATTATTCATACAATTTTTCACGCTGAATAATTTCGACAGCAATTACTAAAAATATGAACAAATATGGCGCACTGCCAGATTCCCCGCACAATTAACCATCGGTCCGTCGGCCGATATTTTCCTTCCATCCCGTAAGACACGTAAATCAACATCCCGGCCGGAGAGGACGATCGCGCACACACGTATAGCCAACAAATCGAATTACTCCCAGCCACAATCCGCCTAACGCAGTCCACATTATGAGCGCCGGGACAATAAACTTTCCCCGCCGACAAAACAAGTCGATGATATTCCACCTGGGCATTTTTCTTTGACACGAAGCGACCCTGCCGGACTAACGAGGCTACGCCGAATGCATCGAGAAAGGGCGGACGGAGGGAGAAATGTAGACTGTGTCGGTGAACTGTCAGCGAAATTTCTCCCCGAGTCTCGAACTACGTGCCCATAATGATAATTCGCGAGTCGTGCCGTCCACGTCCGATTGTCACCCTTATTGCAGCTCTGCCTCACGCTCTATTTCGCCCACACTTTGTTTACCATTGTCGTTAGCACCTCTCCCTCTCTCTCTCTATCCCTCGTCCACTGTCATTTCTCTTTCGACCTCTCCTTTTCTGTTGCACGTGTATCCGTTCGTCTGCTTTTAATGAGCTGTGAATGACACGCTTAATTGACGAGTAAAAGTTTTCGTTATTGTGCCGATTTATTTGACTAATTGGGGACCCAGTTTGCGAGGAAATTCATTTAGACGAACTAGGTTAAGATTTTTATTAATATCTAGACCGCTTTAATGCGATATATACAAAAGCTTCTCGTCATTTACAATTTCTAAAAATGAAAAGTAGAAAATATTATAGATTAAACGTAAGACTAGTTTTTGAATTATTTTTATTAATATTATTTTAGAGAATATACATTTAAATACTTAACAGATCGTTTAACACGTTTAAATACATCCTCGATCCGCTCTTGAATTTGTTTTACATTTAAAAAGCCCCGACGTCGTCTAAAATTTCCGCAACGATGTCACGAATTTACGAGTGCAATGAGTCAGTTGTCGCTCGTTTACACTGTTAGCGCAGTTTTGCAAAGCGGACGTAAAATCGGAACTATTGTCGCGCTCGCGATTCGAATAATTGAACATTTTCGTTGTTGGTTAACACAATACTCGTTCGGATCAATGGCTTTCGAGTGAACGAAAGCTATATAGTATTACTATTTGAAGAGCTTGTTTATTCCTGATTAGCCGGGCAAAATTTGTGTCCCATTACTCCCTGTTTGAAATGCTTTTCGAAATGGCTGCAACTGATTTTCAACAGAACATCTAATCCTCTAATTTTTACTTGTAGTAGTTAAATTCGGGCGCGCATTGCGCGCCGACATTCGCATTCGCATTCATTATTCAATTTTCTTTTTTTATAATTCGATCTCCTCGGCTTGAGATCGATTAATACTCGAAAACCGAACGAATATCGCGTGGGATTTTTTAATAAGAGAAGGAATCCTTACCTCAGAGTTTTACAGTAGAAAATATCGAAAAAGGCAATGGCATTTCCTTGGAAGCGCCTGCTGATGCATCAAAATCAATACAAAGAGCTGCACGTAACGTCCCATACAGCCACCGATATATAAACAGAGAGAAAACAAACAGACAAGCCCAGATAGAGGCCCAGATAAAGAGAATAGAAGGACAAACTCGCGGGGCAGAACCGGAAGACTATCCCCCTCCATGATTTGTAGCGTAGGTATCCCTCGAAAGAGCAAGAGAGAGAAGGAGAAGGAGGAAGATCGGTGTTACGGTGTCTCGTCAGCTGATGGATGGCCCCAGCTTGCGATGCCTTCTTTTCGAGCCGAACTTTCTTCCTCTCTCTCTCTCTCTCTCTCTTTTTCGCGTTACAGCCTCGGCCGCGAAGGGGGGAAGAGAGACATCTGACGATAAGCGATCGACGCTTTCGAGGGCCGAACTTTGCTGGATGCCTCGCGCTAGCCGAGCTTGAATAATATCGATTGCAACGCAGTCGAAACTTTCTTCCGCCGCGGAGTCCTTCCTCCTTTTTTTTTTTTTTTCACCCGAGGCTAGCTGCCGCCGCCGCCGCCGCTGCTGCGCCTCCTTTTTTTTGCTCCCGCTTTGCGTGCATCTTTGTCGATGACGTTTCGGAAGATTGATGCCGGCCCGCGCTTTTTAGTTTTGCCCCCGGCCCGGCTTTGCCGTTGTTCGCACTTTTTCGACTCTTTTCGACTCCGAGCTTTTCAAATTGCGAAGAAGATTTATATGCGAGATATAGTCCGCGCGTCTGCGGGAGGGGGGGGGGCGCGCAAAAAAAGCGTGTTGCAGCGCTTTCAGCGTCGGCGAGGCGACGGAAAGAGCCGATCGTTTTGGTAGTTTGCGCCCGGCGCCGAACAGGTGTAGCGACGTTTTTAAGACCCGCCTGCCGGTGTATCGAGGGAGATGGGTTGAGTCGATTTTTACGGAGCTGGTAATAGCTTCTTAATCTCTGGATAAGCCCGTTGTGCTGCAGTGACGTTAAAAAAAATCTCACGCGTCTCGGCAGCTGTTATATCTGCTGGTAGCAAAAATTTTCGAATAGTTTATTGTTAAATTGTGCCGTTCATCAGGAAAATTTAAGCATTCGTTAGTAGTGCAAATAATAGTTAAACTTGTGTGTATACAGTTGCTGTATGAAGTCTTTGAAGTAGTATAAACGAGATTCAGTCAGGCAGAAAACGCATCAATCAATATATTCTGATTGAAAATTGATTGCTTTCGATGTCAATTTACACATATGAAAAGCAAGAGATCAATAGAATTCGAATATTATAAAATGTTTCTAATTTTAATATTTACGTTAATTTATGAACTTTATCTTCTTTCTAAAAAAAAGTATTTTAATTCTTAATCAAGGCTAATGGGATGTTTCAACCGCTTAGGATTACCATTATGGCTACTGAATTAATATTTTGCGTCTGGCTGTCACGGAACGAATTACACAGTTCTACTTGCCGGAGTCCATAAAATTATATTAAATTTTAATTTTCTCTCCATTACAGTCTTTGTCGCTGCACTTACTGTATAAGGTAAATAATCGTAGTCCTAAAGTAAAAGTTTCCGGATCATTAACTCGTCCCTTTATCAAAGCGATCCCCTCAGATTCAGTTAATAAAATACCAAAATGAAAAAATGGTTTTTGCAATACTGCTCGCTTCGGAGTAAACGTCCCACGTAAAAAATCTGTACACCACTCAAAATCCCAGAAAAATTCTTTCGCGAAAACAAAGCAAAACGTCAAGGCGTCGAACGCGCGTTTTTCACAAAGAGCTGCAGCAGTGCTCGAAAATTTTCATAAAATTAATTTTCACAGCGAGATAGACTCTTCAGCGGCGCGGGAGTTAAAAAAATAATAATTGCGGTCGGGCCGCTCGGTAAAAACAATTTCGAAGCGGCACAAAGGAAAAAAAAAATGAAAACTGCCGACGAGCCACGGAGCAGAAACGCGCGGAGCGCGTAAACTCTCTCGCAAAAATTGAAACCGACAGATTTGCGCGGGCGCGCCTCGCGATGAGTAGCTCTCATTTCACGGTTGCGGCTTTTTAATCTCGTTTCGCGCGCTTTGACCGAGAGGCCAAGCCGACGGCAAAATGGACCTTGTCGCTGTCCTTTTTTGCGAACGAGCTTGAGATGCACTTTAAGCCGTTGAGAGTCTGGAAATCCAGGACTGCGCGGACGAACTTCGAACGAGAAGGGAGCAAGAATAATTATATTTAGAACTGAATCTATAATTCTGATACTTGATAAACAGATAATATTAAAAATTAACATTGAATAAAATTTTAATGAAGAAAGATTATTGAAAAACTTGTTGGAAAAGGCAATTAGCTAATATTTAACATAGTGATTGATTCAAATATGTTTGCTTGCTGCTAAATAATGCTATGAATACTTATGATGCATAACGGCACACTGTAGGTGTTGATTTAATAATTTATGCTACATACTCTAATTCCCTTTTTTCTAACTTCATTCTTCGTCATTAGCATTTTTATTAAACAGAGATTGAATAAAGCTTCAACATTTAATGAGCTCGTCTAAAATTTATAACGTTGTACTAATTTAGAAAGTAAATGTAGTCTAATTCAAGCATAATTTTAAAAATAATTATAACTACGCTATATTACTTTTAAAACGTTAATTAATTTGGCAGCAATATTTTACGAAAATATTATTAAATGTTTAATATTAAAAAAAAATCTTTCATTCACTTATCATGATTCAGATTGCACAACTTTTCAAAAATTTTACAACACCCAAAACTGACGTAAAGAAGGTTTTTCTACTGCCTACATACATTCAAATTAATGCATTGTATCTATAACTTTTTGTCACGGGCAGTTTGCAAAAGATTTTTCGTATTTATCGCTCACACGTCCATCAAGTCTTTTGCAGTATTGACAGTGACCTATTGACGAAATGACCGTTGATTTAATAGTCTCCTTGATTAATTTTGGGAATGAATTATTGCATGACATACGTCATGACATTGCATCTCATCGATCATGATAATATTTTTGTAAATTTGTTAGAGTAACTTTATAAAGCATTCAATAACTATTACGAAATTTCCATTTCGAGAATTGAAATGAAAACAAATTCTCTATTAAAATAATAAAAGCAGTCACTAGCTTTTGAGTATTGAAAAGAAAGTTTTGAAAAAATAAGTGAAAATTCAAAAGGCTAATAGACTAATTTGTATCACTATAAAGGTAAAACAAACTTTTTTTTAATTGACGTACTTCAAATATTCTGCCGAGTTTACATCCCGATTTTGAATATATGCTGCCGTCAAAATCAAGTAAACCTGTGTTAGATGGCCGGGGTCGCAAAATTTCATCGAAATATCGATATCAAACGACAGATACCAAAGTGTGCGCATCGATTTTCATCTCCTCAATGCCATTCAATAACTCCACGTACAAAATCCCTGTTTTGAATATTAGTGGATCAATATCACTCTAATTAAAAAAGAAACCGCTGCCAATTAACTTAGAAAAGACGAAGAAGAAAGAAAAAAAAATATGCCTTTGCATGTGATCGAAGGCATGGATGCGTGTGCGTGGCAAAAGAATCCCAAACTTTTCCCGCACTTTTCTTTTCATATTTGAAAAAAATTACAAAGGAGCAAAAATGAAAAAAAAAGAGTCGAGCCGCAGAAGGCATACCTCGTCTCTAACCATTTCCAGCAATACAGCGACGCCTTATTTCCTTCCTTAGAAAATTCGCGCATTTTGCCTCCGAGCAGCCATCGTAAACGCGAGCTTTTAGCCTGGAGGGGCACCAAAAATGTTAATAATTTGTGCCTCCTCGAGCGAACTATTCAAATTTAATAACGGACTTTCGCGGCTTTTGAATATTACGCCTCGGCCGTGCACTCGACATCAAGAAAGAATGAGAGGGGGGGGGGGGAGGCAGGAAAGGAGGTTACGCGCCCAGTTGCTGGCTTTTAATTTCGGTTATAACGCGCTTTACTCTTTTTTTTCTCCTTCTCCGTCCATCGCTAATATCGCTTCTTACTTCGCCTTGCTTTATCATTCTTTCGATCTGCTCTAATAAGCTTAGATGTACTCTTGATTTCGCTGAAAATAACTGTTTTCAGCATAAGCAATACAGTTCCTGAAGAAAAAGCCCAAAGCTGCTAATTGCTTATTAGCGGGAGGAACAACAAAATCCCGGCAGGCTTTTTCTTCCCTCGTCGTGCGTCAGTCCCCGGCATCGCGTCCCGCCTCTTTTTTTACCTCTCGCAGCTGCGAGCGCATTTCCTCGTTTCGCTCTGGGGCGGGTAAAAATTTTTACAGCTTCCTCCATTTCTTTATCCCTGTGTTTGTGATTCTTAAAGGATCTCCTCTCCGGCTCGCTTATTTTTTCCCCGTATTTATTTTCCTCTTCGCATTTCATTGTAGTACTCTAACGGCACCGTGCCGCTTCCCTCCTCTGCTTTTTTTTTTTGCAACGCTCCTTTCAGGGGAGGAACACTCTCCCGAGTTCCTTTCGCTTTCCGATTGTTTTTCGCTCGGGAGTCGCGCGCAGCAGTTTCCTTTAAGTGGATCCCCTTTGGAAGAGAAACGCGCCCCGGTTTATTCCTCCGGAGCGAAGCGCGACGCACAAAACGCCAAGCGCTCGTTTTTTTTTTTTTTTTTATTATTATTTTCCCTCCACCAGACTGTAGAACCGCTCTCGAAAGAGCGAGTTAGTGGAACACTCGTAGGGATCGATCCCTCGTTCGTTACACGATCGAATCCTTCGTGGAGATGCGACTCGAGTACTTTGGTTACGAGCTTTCTTGATAGGACTCTTCGTTTGCTGCTCTTAATGCTTTGCGGAATCTTCTAGTAGTCTGTTTAGTATTCTCTTTTTATAAACGAGCCAAGAGACAAGATAATATTTATTTTTCCTTGTAATGTTTACTGTCCTCTCGTTTATACTTTTCAAGCTAATGAAGGTAATATTCACTGATGAGCATCTATGCATTGAATGTAAAAAATTTATTATACAGTGCTTATCATAAACGAAATTCATCAGCTTTTCAATCATCTCAATTACTGATTAAATTAGCTAGAGTAACTGTGCAAATCAAATTACATAGATTGATGTTTCATTAAAATTCTATTGACTCAACTAATGTAATCCAATTTCCTGAAGCACATTTAAGAAAATTCCATTACACGGTAACTTTTAGAAAATATTTTAAAGCTATATCTACTGAAATTATTATTTCAGGCTTAATACTAAATTGTTAAAAATGCATTTAGTTTCGACGTTTCTCCTGCTATCGAATCCAAAAACCAGCGCATAATAACATTAAAACAGTACTTGCCTCGATCAAAAAATCAAATCCAAAATAACTTTGTTTTTCAGCGACACCCCTAAGCGCAAACATTGATTCATGGGTCGAGTCCTCTCGCAGCTACGACAGTCGCCAGGAGGTAGCTGCGCCCCCGAAGCAAGGCGTGGAGCGATCAACAGACGGTGAATGAAGCAATAAACAGTGTAACGCTGCTGCGGCAACAGACCGGCAACGCCTACAAACGCTGCACAGTCTCGGATCGACGCTTTACACCCGGATTTGCAGCTCGGCAGCTTCGGAGGCTATTAAGGGCATATTTTTGAAGCATTTTTAATTACTTTTCGTGCTAAAGCAGCTTTATAATATTAATTAGAAAGGCAAAGCGAGAGATCACATTGTGAAACTGTGCTTTTTCATGATCTAAATTAGTAACAACTTTGTGAGAGCGATTGAGGAGTTTCAAAAGCAGACAGTACAAGGGAAACTTTAATTTAATTTTTAAATTGTTTCGAAACGCTTTAAAAAGAAAAGTTAGTAGCCATTTAACGATTCTGTATACCCAGAAATGCCTCTAAAAAAAAAACGGGAAATTGTATACGTACAAAGGAAAAATAAAAGAATAGCCGAAAACCCTAATCGTTATTTACAGAGCACTAGACGAGCTCGCACCGCTATCCAATTTCACTGAACCGCGATGCAAAAAAAAAAAAAAAAAAGAGAGAGAGAACACCCAGAGAGAAATATAGGGCGGAAACTAATACGCACCACCCAGCCCCGGAATATCAGGCGGAGCAAAAAAGATAATTGTATTTTATGAATTCAAGATAGGCCAAAAAGCAGCGGCGAGAGAGAAAAGTAAGCCAGTGAAAGAAAGACGGAGGGCGAAAAAGGCATCGCATAACATCAACATAATTTCCAAGAGCCGCGAGGTCGCATTTCCATAATACGATGCATCGAAAGCCGCGGGGAACTGCCTGCTCTCCTCCTCCCCCCTCTGTCTCTCTCTTTCCTCGACCTCCTTTACGAGGACATACCCGGAAATAGATTGGCAGGCATGGCGTTTCTATCGGCCCGCCGGACGGAGTACACACTGCGGAGCTCTGCCGAGCGAGATTCGAATTATATGTATATATTTGCGAGGGTGAGCCGCGGCTTAGTTGATTTCGAGAGTCCGAGGAGAGAGAGAGAGAGAGAGAGAGAGAGAGCTCGATCCGCTCGATCCGGAAGGGACGCTTTCCCCCGTTAAGTGGAGGTCGTCGAGCACATTTGTCCTCGGGCAATCGAATTTTTTTCGACGCGCTTATCGCAATTGCGTTATTGACGGAAATGAGTCGATTGGCCCCGATTCTCGGGCTGAAAGGGGGTGGCACTTTGCTGTTTGCAGGATATTGCCGGAATTTACGTTTCCTTGGCTTGAATTGCTTACATTAATTGCGCTAATTCCTTGTTTACAAACTAACAATAAAAATAAAATTAAAGTGAATCGAAAAATAATACCATCGCGTATACGGTTGTATTTTTAGTTGCTTTAAAATATTGAATTTTCTTTTTATTTGAATAAATATTAATTGCGTGAAAACTGAAATGAAATCTTTATTTGAAATATTATTTCCGTTGGCAAATAAAAATTACAAATAATCTTGTAAAGATTACCATACTGTCTAGTAAAGCCACAACAGACTGTTAAAACCCAAAAAATTACTATACTTTGTAAGAAATTTGACTAGTCTGTAGTGGCCAGTATGGTAATTTTTACTAAACTTTTCTGCCAGTGCAAGTATTAGAAAAAATGTTTTTTTTTTTGTTTAAAAGCTTTTAACCTTCGATTCGCAATTCAGTAACTTATAAAAACGTTGTTTATACAGTGTACATATAGTGGAACGAACACGCGAACAGACTATGAAATACGCCACATTTTTGGCGAATGGTAAATTCGTATATATTTCAAAAAATGTTCTCGGGAAATTGCGGACAATAAAAAACGAATCAAAGATCGATACGCCGTAAAAAGTTCACCAGAATTGTGACAGAATATTTGAGCACGAGACAAGGAGGTAATGCCGATATCGAGGTCTTTCGCAAAACGAGTCTTCTAGGAATAGCAAATGTCGCTGGAATCTTTTACAAAAATCTGGGGCGTACATCAAACCTTTGAAGTTCGAATCGATCTCTTTTCCAAGAATTCGTTCAATTTTCTACCCGTGAACGATATTTGTAAACTCTGTAGACTACAAAATCTATAGACTTAAATATTACTTCCAATCCCGCGATAAATCTCGATATTCGAAATATTTGATAAAAAAAAAAAAAAAAAATTTGCAGAACTTCTACAGCAAAATCTCGCCTAACGTTCTTCTCAAGTACGTGGGAGGGCAAAGTTTTCATTCGAATCTTTCGAGTTTTCGCGCCAAGACTCGCAGCTCGCCGAATAAATACAGCGGGCCCCGAGACACACAGGCAAACAGGGCTTAAAGCCTCAAACTATTTTCATCAGGCGCGCAGGGAGCTTTTGGAAGCCGACCAACCTGCTGGCGCATAAAGATTCCCGGTAATCGAGCGAAAGGGTTAATTCTCACCGTAATTCCGGCTCTTCCGGAAATCTACAACACGGAAGCAGCTCGCTCGGGGATCTTAGCCAAGAAAGGAGGTAAGTCTGAGAGACCGGCTAAAGTACGCGTCAGGTGCCATCGATATCCTTGTCTCTCCTCTCGCAACTTCCCAAACGAGACGACGACGACGTCGTCGAGAGAGATACATATATATGCAACGGGGCGAGGGCGGCTTCATTCAGACTTTCATTAGATATCGTCTCGTGTCTCTGTCGCAGCGGTTTTACCCCGAGCGCCGCACCGCGCGCCGAGGTTTAATAAGAAATTGAGAGGCGCCGAGGGGGAAATTCGATCCCGAGCGCGAGCAGGCTTTTGTATGTGCCGGAGCCTTCGCGCCTGAATTTCGACTGCCTTCATTTTCTCAAATAGAGAGAGAGAGAGGGGGGGAGGGAGAGGGAGTTTATGCGTAGTTGCGCGCGAACGCTTTGATTTTCCGAGTTCAAACGGCTTGAAAACGCGATGCTCGCCCAACTTTCAAGCGGAAAACGGTGCCCCTCCCTGCGAGATCGCCGAATTGTCTTTGTCGCTGTTTGGCTTTTTCTTGAGATTTACAGGAGTAACCTGCTGCATTGATTTATTGTTTCTGCCGCGCGACTCTAAATCGGAGCTCTGTAAAAATCAATAAGTGAAATTAACGTAGAATAAGTGAATATACACTTATTTTACGTCAAAAGTCTTCCACTTTGGAAGACTTTTGACTTAGAATAGGTGTATATACACTTATTCTACGTTAATTTCACTTATTGATTTTTATAGAGAGAGTTTTTCAAGAATTAACTTTTAACTTGTCAGATTTGTCGTAAAACCTTCGTTTCAGCAGAACTGCGTTAATAGCTTTTAATAATAATAACAATAACGTGAATTCAAATGAAATGCATCATTACGAAAATTGGCATATTTGAATGCAGCATTTGAAATTATCAAGGTATTTGTAATAGTTATATTACAATATTGTTACATAGAAACAAAGAGAAATTTCAATCACTGTACGAATTATAGTAGTTCTATATACATATATTTCATGCTTTATTTTAATTTCAGATATCAATCATATATCTACAAATGCAACTACTTTCCAATCAATTCGTAAATTCCACATCAAATTCTCGACATTTCCGAAGTGAAAAACGCGCGTTAACAAAGAAATCAAGAGCAAAGAAGCCATATCTTTATTAAAACTCTCGCATTCAACTGCTGAACCGCTAAGCGCGGCGTCGCTTTGCGGCTGCGTAAAAAACAAAAAAGCCGGCCCCGAAGCCGCAGAATTGATGAAAAAGCATTTTC
This sequence comes from Ormyrus rosae, assembly GCA_035047165.1. Lineage (NCBI taxonomy): Eukaryota > Metazoa > Arthropoda > Insecta > Hymenoptera > Ormyridae > Ormyrus > Ormyrus rosae. The sequence continues at coordinate 83,995 of JAWWML010030364.1, forward strand.
AGCAACAAGCAGGTCGCAGCCGACTAATGCCTCCGACTCGTTCGCTCGCGCGTAAAACGGTTATAACGGCGGGCGCCGGAGCGGATGCCATGTAATTGACGAATTTCGAGGGAAGGATTCGAGCTCGCGGATGACCGCCGCGTTTAATCCGATTACTAATATACTCATCCGGCCGGGCTACCAAAACCAAACGATTATATGTCATGTAAACGCGGCGGCGCACTTAAGCGTGCTTACACTTACACTTACTTGCGCGTTACGACGACGCGCTTGCAGCTGCGTGCTTTTCGGGGGTTTATTGTTTCCGGGACTAATTTGCCAGAGAATCTTTAAAAATTTGTTTTTTAAATAAAGAAACACACGAAAAACTTAAAATGTCTATAAAGCAAAGTGATATGATATCTTGTTTAAAAAATGCCTGCTATTTCGGAATACAAAGTCAGATTTTAATAACTTTGAGCCCGTTATCAAGTATGGCCATCACTCATCCACAAACAGACATCAAATCAACAAATCGACATTCACACACAGTCGCTTGGGAAGTAACACGCGAACTCCTCAAACAAGCCCCACCTGTAAAATCAAATCCATGCATAAGCAAACACTCATTGTCAGTCACCGTCTCGCAGCAAAATCACCATCCCCGCGGGCGTTACAAGTTGATAACGTCCATATTTCTTAAGGTCGCACTAATACCCCGGACGCCGTTAAACGCTCCGAACGGTTATTTTAAATGGATTCGTTCGTTCGCAACGCCCTAACGTTTCGTGCGCGGTAATTGCGACGTGCTGCTGCTGCTGCTGCCGCTGCCGCCGCCGCCGCCGCCAGCGAAATTACGAGCCTCTGCAGCGGAGCGGAGCCGTTTCGCGGGTAGGAGCTTCCTGATGCTTGTAATTTCGAAGATGGCCGTTTTGCGCGAGGAGCGCCGCTCTACCAGCCTCGGGGAGGATTTCGCGAGAAGGATGATTCAATTTGGCAAAAAAAGAAAAGGCGGAACGCGGGCTTTATATAGGTATTCCGGAAGATTGCTATTTGTTTCGTTCGCCCCTTTCTTTTTTTTTAAGCTGTAAGCGGAATGCTAAAGAACTTTGGAATTAGCTGGGAAATTTGTTTTCAAAATGGTACGTGCGTAATTGAAGAGAGATTTTTTGGTGGAAAATTAACTGTTTACCTTGAAATCGCTTTTAATACTTATGCACAGCAACAGCTGACTCGTACCTTCGTTAAAGTAGATTCAAATAAATGGAAAAAACAAAGATTTAAATAAGTAAATCGTTTAAAAACAACATTTATACGATTTCCTCGAATGACCCGAGATAAAATGAAAAAGAATTTCAATGGAAGTTAAGATAAAGGAGCTTTTAGCGTTATTTAATCTTTTAACTACAAGTAATGGCCGCCTCTAAATGATTCAAGAAACTTCAACTGCTTCAATTCATCCTTTGTGCGGCCGAGCGAGCTTTCGCTGCTTTTTCATCGGCTCTCATTCGAACTTCGACTCCGGTCCACTACTTGCTCCCTCTCTTCGTTTCTCGAGTAGAATCAATCCAATTCCGCCAAACAAATTTCTTACCGGCGCGCGCGTCGCCGGACTCTATCGCGTGTAAATCATTTTCTCCGAACGCTCGAGAGGGCAAACAATCTGCCGGACCGGAAGTAGGAAGTGGGTTAAACATTCGGAAGGAGCTCGGACGCCGTCGTAGGAGAGAGACCAGCTTGTATTGCCGACGTGGAAAGTTATGTATTTATGGACCGTGAAAATAAAAGTATCGACTCGATTGCTTTTCTGTCCGAATTGGACGGTCTGTAGGATGAAGAATTGTCGGAAAAGGAAATATTTGGATAAATAAGCTGCAGAAATTTTTAATTAATTTAGAGTGCATTGCGAAATTTGTTGTTTTTCTATAAATATATTAAAGCACTTTTCAATTTAGAATCATAAGTATTGAAAAAGAGCCAAACTTCTAAACTTAGCTGATTATTTTCCTACTTGTTTCCCCATTTTTAACGTTTGTAAACTAAATTAGAAGTACCAGTAATTCTACCCCTATTAAATACTAATTTCAAAGGGTTACATTTAATAACCACCTTTTAAAATCAACTTAATCACTTAATACTGAAATTGAGAAAAAAAAAGTTAAGTACCTGTTAATTTTACGGGCTATTTCACAACGGCATCCAATAACAGCAAAAAGAGCAGCATCAGCTACTTGGCTTATCCTCGCGATCATCGAACAGATTTAAAAGTGGAAAGCCTCGACTCTCGCAGACGCAAAAAGAAGAAGCTCGGCCCAAAGCGAGCAAAAAAAAGCCGTAGAATTGGAAGAAGTTGAAAGAGCAAAAATATAAAGAGAGAGAGAGAGAGAGAGAGAGTGAGAGAGCTGAAAATCTCGAGGCAGGCCGGAGCGCTCACGTCGAGTAAATAAAGAGCGTCGAGGTGGCCTTTTACAAAGAAAAAGGAGGAGAGGCGGCGACAATTGACCGCCACCTAAGACGAGATCGGGAGAATAGGTTTGACTGAGTTTACCGACGCCGACAGCTCAAATGGGGAGATGAAAGAAAACCACCGAGAGTAATTACGTTTGAGCCGAGAGGCGAAACTTTAATCTTCGATTCTTGGCTGGCCGTCCTCTCCTCGTTCTCTTTTTCAGGCCTTACGAGAGTACGGTATTGACCGGAGAGAGAGAGGGAGAGAGAGAAAATGCTTTTTCAACCCTGAACTTTATTCACTTTCAGGGGAGGAACAGGGGGGGGAGAGATCGACCGATCGGCTACGTGCCGCTCGATCATTTTACCGCAATGCTCCGCCTTTGTCCTCTGAAATTGAACACATTCGGCCGCTTCCACTGGCGAGTCTTGATCCTTTTTCACGCTGTTTATTTTAAATCTAATCAGATTACTTGGTTTATTATGACAAATATTTTATTTCACATTCGGTACTCGAGTAAAGTCCTTCGTTAATACTTAATACCATGAAAAGAGTCGTTATTTTATTTTATATAACGTAAAAAACTTTAATAATTTGATTACTTCTTATTGGAATTTTACGCAGCGATTACTTTTATTTTACTTGATTATTTCTCGATAAAAATTTTATCATATAATTTTCGGAAAATAATTCGACGAATTTTAAGTGAATTCGTGTTTATTGAAGCTGTTCAGCAAATTCCTTTTGGAGCACAAAATAATTAAAAACTCTTTTGTATAACTGGAACATTCCTGCGCGTTAAATGCTCATCATATTATAATTTTGAAAAAGCTTGGATCGCAGGTACAAAATAACCAGCTTTGTAATCAGAGCTTTGAGTAACGTGAAAATAACATGTTAAAAGTTATTTTTGTTACTATATTATACACTGAGAAAAAAATGTCTGTAAATCAAAGAAAGCCTCATTGCGGGCAATCGGTTAAATATTTTTTTGATTTAAAGAAAACATTCTTTAATTCAAAGAAAACCCCTTTTTAATGGAAAGTAATTTAGTACTTCTCATTAAAAAGGTGTTTCTTTGAATAAATTAAAGAATGTTTTCTTTGAATCAACAAAATATTTAACCGATTACCTGCAGTGAAACTTTCTTTGATTTAAAGACATTTTTTTTCTCAGTGTATATTACAGTGGTATTAGTAATTTTATCGTTAATCATCAATTACAACTACAGAATTTGTACTCTATTAAGTAGTAAACGCTATTAAAACTTTTGAGTTGTTCGAGCTGCAATTTCGCATCTCCATAGGTCACTAACTATTGTTATTATTCTTCGTTAGCAGTTCTGCAAATCTAGGTCCTATCAGTAAAGCACTAGAGATTGACTAAGTACATTGTAACAAAAAACTAGTCAACTACTTGAGCATTTCTAATTATCGCAAATAGCTCCTTGATCAAGTAAATATAATTAAGATTGAACTTGGGGAAAGAACTTCGACACTTGGGTCGTTCACTTCTTTCATTCGTTCACCCTCTCTTTGGGATCGTTGCTTTTCGTTTAATAGCGAGGCATTAAAGAGATCTGAAGGACGGAACTTGATGATGTCTACGACTTTTTTTTTTAGGACGAGGGTCGTCCTTCTCGGGCTATTTCTGTTTGGGACTCGATGGGACGTGTCAATTGGTGAAATTGGCCGATGCTTTCTTGTTTTTCTAATTGTAAGACTATGTAAACAACGCAAGTTTACACAACAAGTTCTATCGGATAAAATCGTGTCTTGTAAAATATCATTTTTTTTAAATCTTTTAAAATTGAATACTAAAACGTTTATTCGCAAGATAAACGTTAATAAATAAAAAAGGAGCTTTGCCAAACCAAAACAACTCCAACTGATTCTTTACGCGCGAATCAAAACTTGAAATTGTTGAGTCCGCACTCTATATATAAGGCGGATAATCGAGTTTAATCCTGAAAACAAGCGCCCCTCGTCCAATGGCGCGGCGCCTCCTCGTCATTAAAAACGCCATAAACGCCGAAATCTCTCGGCGGAAAGCCCTCCCCCGGCAGGAACGTTTGTTTCCCCGAGTGCGGATAAAACCGCGAGAGGCTGCGCCGCAAGCTCACGCTGCACTTTAGGTTATTTCTCGGCGGCCGCGCCCACGAGATATTCTCGCGGGGGACGCTTGCCAATCTCTTAACGCCTCTCTCTCCCGGCTCTCTTCTCACCTACGTCCTCGCGGCCCGTAAATTCTTCGGAGCCGCATTTTTCGGCTCGCGGAAAAAGCAGCCCAGCCGCGGTGTGATAAACACCGAGTCAGCGGCAGCGACGCGTTTTTAGCGCGTAAATGTATTCGCCGCCGCCGCCGCCTCTCTTTCTCTTTCTCTCTCTTTCTTCGTTACTTTCATCGTGGCTGCGAGCTTTTCTTCGCCTTGGATTCGTTTTTTTCTTTTCGCGTCCGCCTCGGAAGGAAGATGCGGAGCTCGCGACTCCGAGGTGCCATTGTCGAGCCAGGAAGCGCCGTTGTCGTTCTAAAGGACGGCGCTGCTTTATTTTGATTTTCCTCCTGCAATTAGGATATTGCATTGGAACAATGAGGTTGGCCATTGAGAGCTTTGTTCCCTGTTGGAAGTTTTTACCATTATTTGACGAGTGTTTGGCCAATTTTTTTTAAATTTGGCCTAGTTTTTGGCCAGCCACTCTGCTAAAAACGACACCGTTTTTTAATAATAAAATTAAATAATAAAAATGATGAATAAATAATAAATAAAAATATATTTTTAAAAGTTATCTAGTAGAAGCACCGTTTTTTAGAACCTACTAAAATTTTGGACGTTGTAAGTCCCAAGTTAAATTTTTTAAATGGGAACCCTTATTTTTTCCTCTAAATTCATTTTCAGCAAATTTTACGTTCAGATAGGTATTTTTGATGGCATCCTGGGTCACTTTTTGGGCTTTTTGGGCCCAATGTATGTTTTTTTATTGAGACATTCAGACAAAATTTTAATTACATTCTTATTTAACATATAAATTTTAATTTTAATTATTATTAAAAATATTTCACCAATGAAATTGGGCAAATATTGGCGAGCAGGCCAAAAAATAATGGTGAAATTTCCCACAAGGTTTTGCTTGATAAATTGCACGTTTCTTTGAATGATTATCGCTTGAGTGTCATGACGACGAGCGTGGCTGGGAGCTGCGCGTGGAACGCGTGAAATTGTTAGCTTTGAAAATTAAATTATGTACTGTGTACTGTTAATTATGTTTATGTACTATATGTATATGTAAATATAATATTAGTTATAATCGAGTTCAAGTAAATGAATAAACATTTTAAACATTAACATAATAAAATTTGTGTATTCAGAATTATTTAAATATAAAAATAAAATAGGTATTAAAATTTAAGTGCGTCATAAAACAAAATATTATAATAAATTCTTAATAAGAAACTTGGCTTCATAATTCTGAAATGATTTACATTTAAATGTCACGTTTATGAAGATAAAAAAATAGCATTTCCTACATTTCAAACGTATATGTATAGCAATAAAAACGACATTCTCATTTTGTAAAAAAAATTTATTCAAAAGACGAATAGCAGCAGCAGCAGCAGCAGAAATGTTTCATTTAAAATTTCATTTGAAACAGGTTTACTTCGCCACTTTCACACTCAGTTCTACATTTCTTTGCCTATCTCTCCATCAGTTCCGGTCCCATCTGAATGTGCTTTCACCTCCAGAGCTCCATGAGCTCGTGCAGGCGCGAATTTTCTTGCCACAGAGGAAATTAGATGCAAAAAAGCTCTTAACTCGCATTATACCCCCAGCCGCCCCGCGCCGGATCGTAAATGCGAGAGAGAGAGAGAGAGAGAGAAAATTTTGCGCGAGAGCAAAGCGACCGAAGCTGCTTATAACTGCCGCAATTAGGGAGTGCCCTCGGGGATCTTACTTTGGAAACGATCGTGCTCGAATTTTTTTTCCCCTTTCCGCAACCTCGCTCGTGCCGCTAAGCGTTTGTTTTCAAATGCAAGCTCCAGAAATTATTTAATCTGTGCCGTGTGAGCCGAGTTTTTTTTTTTTTTTTTGGAATTTATTGCTGGTCGTCCACTGATATCGTATTAATGCGATTCGAACCTAAAGGGAGGAAATGTGCAACTTGACTTAAACTATTGCGATGTTGCTAAGTGGTATTATTTTTAGTTTTATAGTCTTTTATTTAAATATTGAATTAATAAATCTTATTTATGAGTGCGTTAATAACATTTTCAATTACTATTTTTAAAAAAGATTTTTAAATGTATAACATGGAAAATAATGAAATTCAAGCAGCAAATGCTATTAGAAAATGCATTATGCACGAATTTTATGAGCAAAAAGTTATGTAAGTAATATAAGAGCATTTTACAAACAAAAGAATGAAAAGTAGATATGTGCGCAAAAAAAACGAGACGTAGAAAAATGGAGTATGGGATAAAAAGGATGTAGAAATGAGAGAATGTCGAAATATTGAATGTGAAATCAGAACGAATCGCAGACGCGAAGAATGTGAGAAAAAGTGAAGCTGATTGATTCGCGTAAATTAGCATTTATTGACCGTTCTGTATACTTTCTTCGGTAAATACTGTAATCAAACTATAATGAATTTTAATGAAAGGGAACCATATTTTTGCTGCAGACCCACAAAATAGAAAATGCGTAATTATATTAAAAATATTAGCGTAATGAAGTCTTTCCACTAAATTTTTTGTAAAAATTAATTAAACACTACTGAAAACAAACATATCAATCCAATAAAAAAGAATGAAAGAAAGTACCAGTAGTGGAGTAAAAAGCAAAAACACAAAGAAGCAACTCGATAAAGAAGAATAAAAAGGAACAATAAAAGCAGGAAAGAGAAAGGGGGAAGGCATGAAAGAGGGGGGAGAGGCGACTGTCCCCGGGATTTAATGGAAAGAAGGGATGAAAGCCGGAAAGAAACGACAGAGATGGCGACGCGACGGGACAATGTCCTCGGGTTCTCTTGCCGTCGTGACCAGCATTTTCGATTCAGGAGGTAATAATAATTCATGATATCTTTGCTGAAGAACCGCAGGATGACGGTATGCGATGCTCCTTTCTCTCTCTCTTTATGTGAGTAATGCCGACAAGTCGACGGACATGCCGGCAAAGCCTGATTGATTTTTCAAAATGTAGACTCCCCTTACGTGGAATACAGACTCACAATACCTGATCTTCTCGTACGTAATTTTTATCATAACAGACAATTTCTTCGATAAATGAGTGTGTTTTCTATTTCATGCTCTGATTAATTTTGATTGATGGGGTTATGTTGAACAAAAAACAACACTGAAAACAAATTTGTCGTAATGAGAAATTTCTAATTTACAGAAAATGGATATCACAGCTGCATATCGGAAAGATTTGGATTACACGAATGATATCTTATACACATATATGATCAAGTACTCGAATATAGTTCGTTCATTAAATTTTAACTATTCCAGGAATTTCACAGTTTAAATAATAGCAATCATAATTACTTTGAAGTCTCTGATGAAAATTGCATCTGACATTTTCGATCAACAGGCTCTACATATAGTAGTAAAATGTTTGAAATTTCAGTTTCCTCGTTTTTCAATATTGTTTAATCAATGGAGCAATAATTCATCCAAAAACACGTCCGAAAAAATGAAATATTAACAATTCAATCAACCACGAAATATTAATATTCGTTCATTCCTGCTCTACAAACTAGACACAAAAAATGTAATCCCCTCTAATTAATTCCTTGCGCTAATTATTCCCGAAAAAATAATTGCCTTCGTTATTTCACGCAGACGCCGCGGAAAAAGCGTCGGGGCTGACAAAGCAGAGGGAAGCAGCTAAAAACGACTTCGTAAAAAAATTGCCCGGCAAATTGTATTATTTAATCTCTTCGACAAACTTCTGCCGCCGCCTTTTTCTCGCGTCGTCCCGCCGACAGACCCGTAACACATTCGTGCACATCCCCACGCTGACTCTCGGAGTAGACTTATGAAGATGCTCTTCAGCCTGTTTTTCCTAGCGTAAATTTTTCTCTTAGAAGGGAAAATAATCGCGGATGGGTGGAAACGTATAATCATTCGTAATTAAAACTGAGTTAACAATGTAAACGTGAGAATAAAGTTTATTAAAAAACTTGCGAGACACGGAGAAGGGACGCGGAATGTATATTATTGTAAATTTTAGCAAATAATTGAATACTAAATAGAAAGAATGAAAAGAAGATAACAAAAGAGTAGAATGAATAACACGAGAGACAGCGTAATGGCATTACGATCTTTTGATAAGCGAGAGTCATTTTTCTCTGCTTATCTTTTCATTTCTTTCAGTAGCTTCTACGGATCTTTTTGTATTGTACGGCAGAATTCACTATTTTTTTTCCAGCTTCTGCCTAAAGATGATTTTAAATGTAATTGAATTTGGCAAAAATTATATGACATATAGGGCCGCGAATAAAAGTTCATTTTTTAAAAGCCATCTAGAAAATAGGTAAAGTTGATCAAAACGCGAAAACCTCCATCTCTGAAACATAAATCGATATCCGCAAATGGAAATAAAAACGATATGCATTGAGTTCGGTCGAGAGCGAAAATTTACTAAAGCTGGCGGTTTTCGGTAACATGAATATTCCATTTTCATCTGCTCCAAGACCACAAACGTAATGAAAGGATAAAAAATTTCAGACGCCAGTAATACGTGGATGCCACACACACTCCAGTGGGAAAACCCGGGAAAAGCGATGCTCTCCCCGTCGAAGATATTCGTTTGGCAATGCCGATCACGCGGAATCTCTGCTAGTCATTCTATGAAAGATTCAATGTTGGCGCGGCGCGCGATTCTCGCTTTCTAAATCCGGGCGAATGACTTAAAAATGTGTAATTATGCGAATGGCCAGCGCGGGGAAAAATATTATTCGAGCGAGTACAGAGACGCATTGAATTTCGATGTGAATCGGAAATTTTATAGCGCGGAAATACGTGATGCGTTTATCACTGATGCTCTCGTAGAAATGTGACGCGTGGAATGTTCACTGGGTTGCATGAAGAGCAAACGATAAAGGATAATGCCGTTGACGCGCAAAAGAGAAACATCAATCGTAGAAATAAATTTTTAAATTATTAGCGAAGTAACACTTTTAGAAGTCGATACTACGAGTGTACAAGTGATAATAGCAGATTATGGGCAGACGCTCAGTTTGAATTCATTTTTTTTTTTGCTTCGTTATTCGAACAAACTGTTTCAACTGTTAAACCTGTAGAAGCAAACATTAACACTACTTTGTTTTCACCGACTGAATTTCCAAGAGAATATGAAGTGGATCGAACGCTAAAAAAAACTTTCCGCAAAATAAAAGCTACAGAAGTAGATTTAAGCAGCTATCCATAACAAGTTTTCGCTTGACTTAAACCGCGTATAATCCGAGTTTTCCGACGCTTTTTCCGACATTCTCATGCAGCAATCCCATCAGAAACCAAAGAAAGCTCCGCAGCCAGAGAGAGAGCAGCCAGACGAAGAGAAAGAAAACGTTAACGTCGACTTTCCTTAAAAACGGAGGGCGAAGCGCGGAATTTTAAACTTCCAGGAGGTCGGTGGATTTTAGCGTCGAGCGATCCGAAAACGCGATAAGAACAAGGAAATGATACTCTCCGGGAGGTGGGGTGGGGGAGGAGGATTTCAAAGGCCGCGGGAAAAAAAGCGAGACAGCGCCTACACGCCTCCGAGAGCCAGAAAATGAAATTCATGAAAGGAAAATGAAGCAGAATAAAACACTCTCCCGGCGAGCAATGGAAAAGTTCCGCGCGCAAATTCAAAGAAAGTTTCGGGGGCTCCCTCGCACTTTGCCTATCTCCCTGTGTACATCCGACGTAAGCGATCTTTTATTTCAGCCGGGGAAGGAGAATTTTCCGGAGATGTTTAATCGCATTCAATGAAACTGCATTTTTCGCCTGAACTGCTGAGTTAATGAAGGAGAATAATTGGTTTTCTAAAAAGGAAGTTAATTTTAATTTTGAAAATAATTCGTTAGATTTAATCTGGTCGCCGGCTTAATTAGTAATTGGAAAATTGAAAATGTGAAAGAAAAAAAAAAAAAAATTGGCTAAAGCAATCGGGGCATAAACGAGCAATTGCAATTGCCGCAGACCTTTTGAAATCATTGAAAGGCGTCTATAGAAATGAGTTGTCTGCGATCGATAATTGGCATCGCCGCGCATTCATCGACGCGTTCTCGGCGCTGAAAAGACTTTCGCTTAAAATTTCCCTGCAATATCCAACAGTGAAAATTTATTTGTTTTCCAATTAAACTTTTAAAAAATTTTACTCCTCACCCCCTCTTCCCTCCCGCTCTCGACTCCAAGAATTTCGAAAATTCCGCGAGAAGCGCCGCACCTAAAATCCGAAAATTTATATATTTTTCTGTCCGCCCTCTCGGGCGGACTTTAAACTCCGCTCGCCGTGGCGACGGTTCATCTTTACAGGGAGAGAGAGCACGGGGGCGAAATCTCGGGCGCTCCTCCTTAAGTAAAATCGTCCGCGCAAACATATAACTCAGGGCGCGGGGCCTCTTCTTCCTCCTCCTCGGAAGCGCGAGTATCATTTTTACAAGCTCCATTTCGCGCGTTTCCCTCGCCGCCCCCTCCCGGTCGGTGCACACGTCGCGTCGGGGCTCGCGAGCACGTAGGTATCGTAACGTTAAGCGCGCGGCGCTCCTTTAGCCCACGGGCTTTTTAACCTCTATCTGCGCGCGGCCCGTATTTTCGGCCGCGAAGCCTTTTCAATTCGTTCGTTCGCCGCCCTGGCGGGCGAGAGAGCTGCGCCGGGGGCACTCGAGCGTGCGCGAGCGATCCGCTCGTATTTATCCGCGCGGGGGAGCTTTGTATGTAAACCGGCTTCTTTACGATTTGTTTGGTGTTTTGCGTCGCTTCTAATCGAATTCCGATTTAGCCGTCGCGGTGTCCCGGGCGCTGTAAATATTCAGAGGGGGACGCCTCGAATGCGCGTTTGATTTCGAGGGGAAGGAGAGAATTTCCGATAGATAAAACACCGCGGCATCGGGGGTACGTATATATATATAATGTTTTACAATGCTTATTCCACGTCCCTCTGTATCTTACGACTGCCGCGGGCAGTTGAACACATTGATAACCCGCAATAAATTCGCAATCGAATCCAAAGCAATCTCTCAAATTCCTCGGCAAAATCTTAGCGAGCATAGCCCGCGACTCGTGTGCGGCATACAGGAAATCCATCGGTATCAAAGCGGGAACGTTGCGCGCGCGCTTCGGAAAAAGGGAGTCGGTTCGGCCCTCCCCCCTCCCCTCTCCCCCCGTGTATTTACAGTTCTTTTCTGCGTAACGGCAAAGCTCGTCGGCCGAAATCCCGGAAGAGATGAATCTGCCCGTCGGGCGGTGCAGCTGCAGCGCGGCGGCGGCGGCGGCGGCGGTGGCCCCTCAGGCTCTCGCGCTTATTGTGTTTGCATGATGCACCGTCATTTCTGCCGGGTGTAATATTAATGCCTCGCTTCCGACATTTCGACGGAGTTATTTCCTCGGCGAGCTGCGCGCGCGGATTATACACCGGCTTGCCTCCTGCAGACTCTGCATTCTACCTCCTTTACGACTGCAACGGGGGGAGGCTCTCTCCTTTAAATTTTCGAAACTCCATAGCCGGAAAGACAAAGCCTGCCGGGGGGATATTGCCGCGATAAAATTTTTATCGACGACGCGAGCTGCTTCCTTCGCGACTGCGAACTCTGATCGATGCTCCGGAGATTGAGCCACGGGACCTGTGGATATCGCATTCTGATTGTCGTATGTTTTTAGTGTGCTTGCGGATGCGTTTTTAGAGGAGGGAAAGAGAAAGCCTTTTTTTTTTTGAAAGGCAGCGTATTTTAATGTTTTGCGAGACGGCCAACCTTTTTTCTTTGTTTTATTGCAGCTTGAGAAAAAGCCTTGCTCTTCGAGTGGACTTTGCTTATCGACAGCGAATTATTAAACCCCCCTGTCGTTACTCAAAATGCCGATAATCAAAAACAGCGAGCGCTCTCCAATATCCGAAAGACATTCCATTCTCTTCTGTTCGCCATACATTTTGCTCGCCGGATGGTAAACGCTTTGACGAGCAGCTCGATAGCCGAGAAAGTCGCGTCCGGCAGGAGGAGGAGGCGGAGGGTTCCGGGCGGCAGGTCTTACTTTGAAGTGCCGTAGAGTCCCAACGTTATTAATTGATTTGGTCGGTCGCCGGCTCGGAAACAGAGTGAAATTCCAGCTCTACTTCTCCACTGCGCCTCGAAAGTTTTCAAACCGTCCTAGGCGGATCTGTTTAATAGTTCGTCCTGCTAAATTCGCCGGAAAATTTAAGACGCCGAGTGTTTGAGTTTCTGTAAACATTTCGCGTGGAATTAATTGAGAATGATTCGCTGCTGCGTTATATTGCTCGGAGCGGAACGAGTTCTCGCGACTGTTTATTCAAGCAGTGTAGTGTTCTCGTTGCCTTTACGCATAAACGCTGAATATTGGTTTCGTTTACTTTTTTATGCTGGGTGAAAAGCAACTTTTTCATTTACTACGAGTTACGAGAGAAAAGGCGTTCAGTTATAATGATGCACTTGATATCGGTGAAATTCTTCGAGTAAACTTCGATATTTACTCTATTTAAAGTACGAGAATGCTCGAGGAGCGCAACTAAACTCAACTGAAAATTTAATAATTCTACTTGAAAACTGTAAAGCACCTGTACATTACCTTACGAATTAATCCAAGGAGAGAAAACTAACGAGACAACAAGGACAATTCGAGGAAATGAAAATCAGAGAAAGGGAGAGACAGAAAGCAACTACGGAGGCATTTAGAAAGAAGAGAGAGAGGGAGAGAGGGGGGAGAGAGAGGGAAAGATCAGCTGCAGGAGTTGGACAAAGTATTCGGTAGCAACTACTGGTTGCGGCACTCTCCCGCCTGTGCGAGCAGCCAATGCTCAAGTTAAGTCGAAGTTGACGTCGTTAACGGGTGGAGGGCTTGCCCAATCATCAATTAAAATTGTTACCGACTTCTACGGGTTTGTAGTTAGCGCGAAGCATTCTCCAGAGGAAAAAAGCTCGACCTGGGTAATGGCTGCGCTCCATTTCCTCTGCTTCTCTCTCTCTCTCTCTCTCTCTCTCCTCTTGTGAAATTTCACTTTTTAGTTTTGCCTTAACTTACTTTCAGCAACAATTAAACTTGCATTTTTGAAATTGGGAAATTTTAATGTTGTACGCTCTCTTGTAAAAAAGTTTTAATCGCCCAAACTTTTCTCAAAGTATTAACGAATTAATGATTAGTTTTGTTTCTTCGATTTTTAATGGCATTTAATAATGGAGTAAGTTGCGATGTAAAATGTGAAAATATGAAAAATTCAGATATTCATGTAAAAGCAGGTAGACTAACAGAAAGATTTGTTACTGTCATGTACGATATCAGAGAAGATTCAATTACGCGTGTCATCATATTAATAGCAGGAAGATGACTTGTGAAAAATAGCACACTTTTACAGACACCAAGAAGTTAGTTACGAGGTGACCCAAAAACGCACATTCTCTCGTCTTGTCTTAGTAAAGCGATACAATTTTTCGCGTAGAATCAATAAAAATACTGAAAATAAACTTTTTCAAAAATAAAACCGCATAAATTAATAATACTCCAATTAATCACATTCCACGATATCAAGCTCTGCATTATTGAAATGGGAAATAATCAGACGGAGATGCACATATTTGAACTCGGAACTTTGGAACTAAAATCAACAAAATGTTGAAAAGCTCACAACTTACGTAAAGTACCTATTCAATCAAATAAATTCGCGGCGCAAAACCGATTTCGCTTTTGCGCGCTGCTGAGCTTCTGAAAATTGTTAGCCCGCCAATCGCAAGCAAACTTTTGCTCCGCGTGCCCCGAATGAAAAATTTCTCCTAGTGATACGTCCGCGAGCTGAAAGCTTTCAACGGAAACGTCAAATCGTTGCTTCCACGCTCATTTTCGGCGTCGGTATAGTTTTCTCGTTTATATTTTTTCCGCGCGAATTTCGGCTATATCGAGCGAGTGTAACAAGTTGAATCTTCTCTCGGCAAACATTCCCTCTTTCGAAAAATCCACCCCGGGATGGATATAAAAAAACTGAGCTCGCGCGCACACACGTCAGCGTGTCTAAAAGAGTAAATTGCAATGAGTAGGGAGGGAGGGGGAGGCAAAACTTTATGAGTTTATGGGAGCGTCGGGATAAAACTGCGAGAAAATATATAAGAAACAGCCAGTGTGGGTACTTTTCTTTCTGTTTTCTCGCTACTTTCCACCCCCGCTCCCGTTCGTAACTATCCGACTGCCATCTCGTATCTTTTTCATTTGGCCGCGACGCTGTTTACAACTTCTCGACGACAAAAGGGTGAGTCGTGTGTACCGGGGGAACAAGCTAATTGTACAGATATCCCTTGTTTTCTTTGTATTTTACTGTGTATTTCACTCGGTTGCAATTGCGACTTTGATCAAATTGAATTCTTGTCGTGTTACTTATGAATCTCTGTTAAATCTTTTCATAAATCTTTAATCAATTATTCGAAATCGCAAATAGAGATCAAAAGATAAAAGAAAAAAATTAAGCTTCCCGGTTAAAAA
The DNA here is from genome assembly GCA_035047165.1 of Ormyrus rosae. NCBI lineage: Eukaryota > Metazoa > Arthropoda > Insecta > Hymenoptera > Ormyridae > Ormyrus > Ormyrus rosae. The sequence goes on from JAWWML010030364.1 coordinate 99,107, forward strand.
CACATTTAAATTTTATCGGTTACCTAAACCGAAAAATTATTCAGTTAACCTTGCTGCACTTCCAAATTATCCGTACGGCACAGCGCACGAATACGTTCGTACGTGATTCCGCAATACCCGGAATTTCCCAAATAACATGACTTTTACAAAAACAAGGGAAGCGCCTCTCTCGCTTTAAATTCGGCCGCGTTTCCCCGCGCGTTTTCTCCCTCCTCCCTTCCGCCAATTTTAATCGTTACACTCGCGTCGTTTACATAACCGTGGAATAATTCCGCTTACTTTCCGCGCGCTTTTCTTAAACTATAATCCGCGGTCGAGTCCTGCCTCGAAAAAAAAAACAAGAAACGCAAACGCACTGCTAATGCACTTTCGCGCGTCTGCTTTCTTGCTTGAAGCGAAATAAAATATGCAAAATGCCCCGGGACAAGAAAGAACTTTTGAACTTTATTTGCTTTAATGGGGAATACGGTTGTTTTCGAGATTTTGTTGCTTAATTCTTTACGGGTTCGCAGGTCGTTAGAAAAAATGCGCCGAATAAACGTATTTGCCGAATTAACAAATGTATTTTGTATACTTAATTTGCGATTGCGTTACAAAGGCTATCAGTCGATTTGATGTTTAATGTTCAATTTAAATGGTTTTATTTATCGATCAAATATTCGTCCTGCATAAGCGTTCAAAAAGTTCAATTTTATTTTATTGCTCGATGTAATTAATGCCAAATTCGAATCTCGTATTAATTCAAAAACAAACTCAAAAAATCGCAGTGCTGCAATAAATAAAAGCTGCCAATCGATTTTGGCTTTTCCAAGTACTAAAATTTTTTATAAGACTAGTTCATAAGACTATGAATTTTTCACTACATTATATGGCATAACCCTGATAGGTTCCTCCAAAGTTTCCAAAGTAAGATAAAAATCTTAATTAAATAAAAAAAAAACATCATAATAAAATAATAATAATAATATGACTAATATATTATATATATAATTGCAATACCATATATAATTTAAAATCGTTATAAAACAAAAACTAGTAGATGAATTTAAAAATTTTTTTTTAATTTTGAAAATTTATTTAAAAACGAAAAAAATAAGTGGTCGATCATTCAAAAAGACCGATTATTTAATAAGGTACAGATATTTAAAAAATTGAAAAAAATAAATAGAGCCTTAATATCTTTTGAACTAATAAGTTTCGTAAGCAGAAAAGCTATACAGCTCTAAACATACAAAAGATGTACCTTTTCTCAAAATTTCAAGTTAATTGAAGCCTTTGTACTTCCGTAATCATTGGACATAGAAATCTCATTTTTTCCTGTTTTCAGCTTTTTTCTCAAAAACTAATTGACAAAATCACTTGAAATTTGTATAGATTATAGTTCTATATATTGTTAATTACCAAAATTTTTTTAAAGCAATTGATAATTTAATTTAAAAGTTATAATCTTTTTTAAAAAAAACAAATTTTTGTTAAAAACAAAAGAACCATAAAAACTAAAGTAATTTTTTTTCTCTGAAATCATAGGTATTTTGTATGCTCTTTAAAATGTTTTTTGTTCGATTAAAATATTTCAATTCTATCATTAAAATTTTTCAAAAATCTAAAATTGACGATAAAACCAAAACTAATCTACAGAAGTGCTTAAAATTTTCAAGCCCCCTCAAAAAAATTAAATGAAACTTGTGCGCGAAATTTGAAGCGAATCAACGGCGTAGTTTAAAAATAGTTAAGGGAAAACATACGTACGTACATACATCCGGACATCGTTTAAAAACTACTTTTTTGGACTCTCTGAACCTAAAAATGTGCTTCTGCGTCAAAATATGAGATTCGAAAAATTTCACCGATCCAAATCTTTCTCTATGAGAAAGCAATACAATGAAAAAACGTTCTTCGCCGCGGGTACAAGGCAGCGCAAATGAGGTAAGCAAAGCGCCGCTCGTTCGCTCTTCCGCCAGGCTGCCTCTTTCTACTCTTTCCCTCTGTCTCGCTCGTTCGCGAAACGCAAATACGCGCGGCGCCTGCGTTTTCGAAAGCGGGCCGGGCCGCAACTCGCTGCACCTGCTTTATTGGGCGCGACGAGCGCGGATTTCGTCCCGAGGATTCGAGAGCCGCTCTGCTCTTTATGTGTACTTTTCGAACGATTTATTCGCGCTGCGATTTTTTTTTTTTTTTTTATTATTGGCTTTGTTTCGATTGCTGCACGTTGTAATCTTTTCGCGTGATCGTTGAAAATAGTGCAATTACATTTTTAAACTTTTGTAAGCAGCTCTAGTTGTTTTCGTTTTATATTGTTTACGATTTAAATAAATCTATATAAGAATTGCATAATTAATCAAACGTCATTATGTTTCGTTTCAATAATGGCGAATAATTAATTTATAATTTATCTGTAATTCAATACCATTTGAATATGCATTCCGTATTCATTATCGCTTTATTTTAAAAGACTATAATATTTATTGCATTATAGAGTCAAATTTAAGCATAATGCGAATTCAAGCGTAATTATGATGCATTCAAGTATTTAATTTAAATAATTCCTCTTACAGAACGGAATTATTTCCATTAAATGTATCTCTCTAATAGCTTTAACGAAATTCCAGCTAATACCGTCCCAATAATAAATAAAAGCAACCTTTAAAATCGCGGCACGCAGCGATACGTCGAAATAGGCCATAAACAGGAAGCTGCATTTTTTTGAAAAACGCCTCTGCTAAATTTGAATAAAAACTCCGGGGCAGCGAGAAACGGCAAAAGCATCCCGCGCGCGCGCACACCTGCACCTCGCAGGGGCCAGAACCGCAAGCTCCGGATGGAATATGCATAGCTTCTCATTTAGCCGAGGAATTACGTTCGCAGCTGTAGCTCTCTCTCTCTCTCTCTCTCCCTCCTTTTTTCGACTCCTCGGCTCTGCTGCTTTTTAACTTTTACACGGCTCGACTGCGTTACACACCAAACTTGTTCCGGCCTTTTTCATTTGAATTATGGAAATCGCCGGGAGGGGAGAATTAAGTTTCATGATTTAAGGAATGGATTGCGGACCCCGCAAGCGGAGTTTTCCTCGAGACTTTTCTGTTTTTTTTTTCTTTTCTTTTCTTTTTTTTTCGAGAAAACAGCCATTATTTCCTTTCATCCGCAAGCGTAATTCCTTTTGCACTCGTCGGGTCGCTCTGTAATTTCTTAGCATTACAAGAATTCTTTACTTTCGTGTACGAAGTGAGCTTAAATACGGCGGATCGTAAATAACCAGAGTAAATATGGCGGGGGAAAGGTAAATTTTTGAGAGGAGGGCCTCTAAAGCCCCTCGTAGTTTTCTCTCCTTCTTCATTAAATTTAAAGAATATTTTACTTGAATTTTCCAGCTTGCAAATTGCCTCCTATTAAACGAATGAAAAATACCCCTCGCATAAAGAAAAAAAAGTCATTTTCATTGCGGCTCGTCGGTACTTTTAAGCGGCGTTCATTTTCGTAAAAATAAAAGAGAAACTTTAATATGATAATGAAAAACTTTCTCGCGCAGCCGTAACGCACGTAATCGCCGAGCGACAGAAATAAGGTCCAGGAGCACTCAAGCAGGCAATAAACATTAACTCATCTAATCCGGCACTTTCGTCCGCGTCTCTCTCGCGAAGGTGACAAGTCGAATACCCGTCATTTATATCGCGGCGCAAAAGTTTGCGCGAGAACCGACCGAGAAATAAAAGGGGCGAAATTTGTCGTCATTTTTCTTTGCTCCTCTCTCTCTCTCTCTCCCTCTTTTCTCTCTGAGCACTTTCTGATTGCAGATTTGGGCGGCGGCATCGCGCCGGGCAATTTCGGCGCCCGCAACGTCGTAATTGAATGGCTCCGCTGGCCACCTGCTGTCTGAGCCTTTATCACCACTGCAGCCTTCCTCTCTCACTCTCTCTCTCTCTCCCTCTCTCTCTCTCTCTCTATCTCTCCTTTTTTACGGTCGCCGCTGCCACCGCCGCTCTTTTTTTTTTTCTTTTCGTTTCGCCTCTTCGTTTTTCCTTCGGGAAGGGATAAGTTTCACGGAATTGTCTTTGTCGCCGAGTAAAACTGATGCTTTTGTCGTGTTTTAGACGAGACAGTGAAGAATTCGCGAAAGCAAAGACGCTCGCCGACTGTTTGGGGGGTATCGGTGCTTTCCTTATCAAGGGGCTGATAACGTTGCTCGTAAGTTTCGGGCGAGGCTTCCTTGGCTTAATAACGCCCGCGTGATTTATGAGATTTCGATAATTTCGTTATAAGCCAGTTGCTCCAAAATTCTAAGGACCTTTTTGCTCGTTTGAATTATTTAGGGAGATGGGCTGTTCGATATTTAATACATCTCCAGTTTTCAATTAATATTTACTTTGATATTTATCATTGTGTTCATTAATTTGAAAATGCAGTAGTGAATAATTTCGCGTATTAAAACATTGATCAGGAAATCAATTTGTTAACAATAACTTATAATTAAAATTAACAATAACTTAACTTAACAATAACTTATAATTAAAATTAATTTACATCGAAAATTATTATAATTTGAGAAAGTTCAAAAGGAAATCAGCTTCCAACGATAACAACGGTAGCCAGACTCGCTAAAGAACTTTGACTTTCGTGCGTCAAAAACAATAATTTTTCATTTATACTTTACCCCTGGTAGAAACGTTAAGCAGTTTTTAGCCAATTTTTAGCCTTGTTTTGTAGTTGAAAACTACAAATTGCTGTTATTTATTGTCATTATCAAATAACTAAATATGTTTGCTCATGAATATATCAGTGTAATGATATTTTATCTTTTAAAATGATTTTGCAATTGTTTTTATTTAATTTAGACGTCAATTTTAGCTAAAAAGCGCTCCATTTAAAATATACATTAACCAGCCCAACCGGTTAATTTTCTAGCAGGGACAAAACTTGCAACAAACAATAAGACAACCAAAACGAAAATATTTATTCCCGCGACCAAAACTAACAACTGCCAAAATATATCTCCCGAGCATTAGCTCGAATTTCACTACGCGCAGCTCTCCGCCCCAGTATTTCAGCCCCGCGACAGCTGTAATTTTATTGCGCAGCCTCCCCCTCCCACTCGAAAATAGCAAATCATTCATTTTTATCCCACCGACATTAACCGCTCCGCGAGAAAACGCTCGCTGTATATACGTATATATAGCACTCGGCCCTTCATCCAAAATAAAAGGATTAACAATCGAAACGAAATCCCGCGGACTTTTAATTTAGCCGCGTAACGTCGGAGGGGGGGGGGGGCCTTTGCCCCGAAATGTTTCCCACGGCCGAATCTCGGGGCGTATTAAAAAAAAAAAAAAAAAAAAAAACGCGGCCAGCCTCCGCGATAAAAATGCATTCCGCGTATGCAAATGCGAAGCGCGGCGGCGGCGGCGGGCTTTTTTCCCCCCGAACGAAAAAGTCGCGAAATTATTATTTATCATCCGACGCGCGGCGTATAACTCGCCGAGGCCGGGCGCCCGCGGAATTCCGCGTTATCGCGCAATCGTAGAGAAAATTTCCACGCACGCCCTCTGTGTATCTTTTGCGCTCGGTCCGGCTTCGTCCCCCTCCCCCCGCTCGCGCCGTTGTTTTTTTTTTTATCGTTTTTTACCCCGTTTTAATGGTTTCCTCGTTAATAACGGGCTGTACGCGTTGTATTGATAAAACTTAATACTTTGGACACTGTGATTTCGGGTGATTAATCGCGCTTTTTTTTTCTTCCTTTTTTAACTTTCTTGTCTAATTCGGTACATTCATCTTCGTTCGATCGAGCGTTTCGAGCACTATTAGGACAGGTTTCGAATAATCGATAGATTTTTAAGTTATAGCCATCGGATCAACTAAGTCCTTTTAATTGGAAGTTTGTGTGTGACGGAATGATATGAATGATATGTGCCACACACATTATCGTGATTAAAAAATCATTTCATTCCAGATAAAAACCCTCGGCTTTGTGCAAAAGGCAACTGACAAGCAATTAATATAACTTTTAAATTTCGTTCGAAATGTATAATTTAGCCGGTGGATTATTCAAATTAATCAAGTTATGGAAGTTGAAATTGCGTAAAATGCTCGAATTATAATACAAAAAAGCAATTTGTAAAGTTATTTGATTCTCGGAGAAGTAATTTTGTGAGTGAATTACTCAAATGATTTCCTCCAAAACATTTTATGCATGCAAAATTCAAAGAAAGAAAAATTCAATGAGTTATGCAACGTTATAGTACTCGATATATTGAAAAATTAGGAAATAACTAATTTATTTTATATAATTTACGCTAATTTGCGAATTTAACTGCTTTTTCTGAAATTTAATTTTATTTATTAATTCGGTAATAAAGTTGTATTTAATATATTAATTACAGCCTTCTGATAAATTCAGTTTCTGTAAATCACATTTCGACACGATTAGAGGTAAATTATATTAACCGTCACACAAATTCCTTAGAAAACTCGGGAATTTGAAACAACACTCTTCGCAAACTAAATTCTTAGTCTCCTGCGGGTTAACGGCAATCTTTGGAATCGGAAGTACCCTCAGTGCCCAAGTTTAATAGGTTTATCTAAATTAGAGAGGATTGCTAACAAGTTCGACTCCTAAACCTTCCCTTATACATGACTAATCTCTCGATTTCTTAGAATGAAACTTTCAGTGCAAGAGAGCCCGAGCCACCGCGGCTTGTCACTTTAATCCTCGTGAGTTCGGTGGAACGTAATATGCTTCAATAATTTTGAAAAGTTGTCAACTCCGCCTGAAATTGGAAAAGCTTACGGAGCCAATTTCGAGAGTAAACGTTTCGACGAGTATATTAAAACATCGGCTGCATACGTCTATTAGATTTTTATAAAAATTACTTATATATACTTTATTCTCCATCGTTCCCTTAACAGCACTAACTGCTTTAAATTATCGCCTCGAACCGAAGCCTAAATAAAGCTAAAACCCGACAAAAGTAAAATCCAATTAATCGAAACAATACGAGTTTAGCATAAAGCTCGCTGGCATAAATTACCGCCTTCAATATTCCCGACTCCCCGATCGAGAGAGGCCAAGATCCTCTCTCGCTTCTCTCGGCCCGGAGAGGCCGTATCGTTGAACTTCTCTCTCCCCGTGGCAACTAATTTAATGAGTTTTCCGTCGAATTAAGATTTGCATAATGCCGCGGAGATGCACTCGTTCGATATCTCTTTTTAAGGGCGGAGCCTCGAACGTCAGGCGCAGGGGAGGCTTTAAAATGCACGCTTTGTCGAATCGCGGCTAAACCGCGAGTCTTATAAGTTTATCAATATTTACGCCGCGGAGCCTCGACGCTCGCCATGCAATTAAGGAAAAGTTAATGAGCCGGAAAATCGCCGCGTGTGTACCGAGAGATTTTGACTAGCCGTTTCGCTTTCGAATGTGTTGCGCTCCAAAAGGCTTGGAGGGGGGGGTGGGGGGGCTTAGTCGAGTTTCGCGCGCTAAAGTGCAGTTTCGCTGATTTTCCGGGCCGGGTGAGAAAATAATTTTGCTGAAATTATCTGTTTCTGCCGCTGTTTTCCTCTGCGCTTTACACGCGAGCGACCTCTCGCTCGGGGAATTTTACCTTATTATGTTATATATCTCTCGGACCTTTTCTGGAGTGGTTTATGAATTTATTATAAATTAACCTTTCTGACAGGCAGATTATACGATACATTATAAGTTTTTACAATTTGATGAGGGTTTCAGTAAATTTTAATACGGAACATGGGAAATTGCTTTGAAAAATTATCCTTAGTTGATAAATTTTGCCGGTTGTATAATTCATGTATAATTAATAAACATACCAGAGCGGAATTGCAACCTTCAAAAAAAAAAGAAACAATTGTTTCTTATAGAATATCGTCTGCCTACAAATAAACAGCGACTCGGCAGTCTCCCGCCAGTAAAGGGTAACATACCGACGGGAATCCGGCGCTGCTCTCCCCGCTGCACTTTACGGGTCCCATATCGAAATCTTTCTCCCCCGTCGAAATTTCAGGTGGCGAATTCGCGCGCGTCGCGCCCCTCCAAGATTTAAAGTAACTCTCCCGACGCGAATTTATAGGCTCCGCGCGCGGCGAACGCCCGGGAAAAACGCCACCGCCTTATCGCGGCTCCCCGCGGATTTTTCTCCGTCGTGTGTATAGGGCGGCGTCTTGAGGTCCGCGTAATGAGGTTTGCTTATGCAATATCGCGCGCGGGCGCGGCAAGACGAAAGAGAAGTGTTATGTGTTTTTCCTCGGCCCTCGGAAAAATCGATGACCCGACGAGTCAGCTGATCTGTGTACGTGCTGGCACGCCGAGTTTCGAGAGACGGGACGGAAATGAGATTTGCTTTATGCGTGTGCGGACCTCTCTCTCTTGTTTTGCGCGTGACTGCTTTAGAATAATGGCTCGGACGAAGAATTGGAAGGTTCGGCGAAAGAAGCCAGGCGTCGGCTGGACTTGAAGACGAAAAAGTCTGACGGAAATGCAAAAGCGTGTTTACTCTTTTGTGGAAAATTTTTTTTTTTTTATATTCGCTTTATTTCGTTTTTCGACGAAATTTGATTCGGCGATTTGTTTACCTTAATTAAAGCTGGTACTGTTAAATTCAAAGCAAACTTTTTATACATAGTATACCGAAGTCCAAAAGTTCAATTAAATTCGGATTTCGAAAACGAATTTTGAAACGGTTTATTTAGACTGCCGAACTTTTAAATTAGAAAACAACCGAACGCCAAATTGAACCGAAATTCGCTGCGGCGTCAAGGCGCGAGTACCCGTGTAGAAATCAACTATAGAATCATACCGGGATCTGGTTAGATTTCCCTACATCTTATTGGGATCTAGCGTGGA
>JAWWML010030365.1:0-12680 GCA_035047165.1 Ormyrus rosae
GTCGTTAACTCTGATCCTACCGGCTCAAATTGATACACGCATTGCCTTATAATGTCATCACCGTCTATATCATCTTCCATTTTATTCAGCACTGAAAAAAAAAAATTTTTTATATTTTTTCATCTACGCTTACGCAAATAAGAAAACGTGTAATTTTAATTTACTTACGATGGCGTCTTATCAATGGCTTTGCCATTGATTTAGTATGATCTCCACGTTGTCTCACCGCTTTCACAGCTAATGAGAGTACATCCTTATTTAAAAAGAGACCTACTCTAAACATGTAGGCAATGGTTGGCAGTGTACAATGAAGTAGTAAAAAGTACAGTTTTTTTAACAACAAATCCTTCGATAAATTATTTAAATTATCGCCCCATGTCGGTGTACACATTGTGTTGATATAAGGATTGCGTTTCCTAGCTACGCTTAAAGCAAGTCGTAATACTTTTAAGACGTGAGCGGGGGTAGCTCTAATCATTTTGCACTTCTTTTCGTTAGCGAATAACAAAAAACACTGACGAAACAGGTATTCGCTCTTCTTTATATATGATTCGATCGCATAGCAAATGGCAAAAAATTCGTCGAGAAATTTCCTTAACTGCATGTACTGCTGAGATTGCGTCTTTGCAAAATGCTTGTCGAATTATGAATGCAGTATAATTTGATCTTTCGTCTTCTTTAATATGAATGTAAGACGCCGTCAAATAGCTGAGAAATTTCCTTGAATGCACGTGTTGCTGAGTATGCACTTTGCAAAACTATACCGAATCCTAGGCGCAAGATATAACTTTACTCCGTCTCGTTGCCGTAAAAAAGAATATAATTTTTCAATTTCTTTGAAACGGTAGTCAGGTGACGTAAAAAGATCTTATTGCGTCTTCTAGACGTCGTCGGTTAACGAATGCTGACAACATCTAAAATGAGTGAGAAAATTTTCGTCACCCGAGATCTGGTCAATGCATTCGTACTGCAACGGAAGTTTCCACTTCTTTTTGCAATTCTCACTTTAATCAGCAAAACGTGTCGTCTTCAAAGTCAAACACGTGGAGCGGAAATATTATTTCGTCTGAGAACGATTTAGAAGTCAAGTTCTCATTTTAGTCAGCATTTTAAACGGACTCTCCTTATCAGCGCACGTGTGCTCCTCTCGGTGAGAAAATTTTTTTTACCCGAGATCTGCCCGGTGCATTCGCGCAGCAACAGGAGCCGACGCTTCCCCTTTGACTCGCTTAGGAAAAAAAGTAGAATCGTCAAAGATTTTACGTCGCTCAGTAGTCGGGATGTTGCCGCAGGAGACCGATTCTCCAGGTGGCGATTGCGCTACTTTGGAAGCGAGTGCTCCTGAAGCAGCTGTTGTAACGGCTCCCGACGACAACCTTATATTTTTAGAGTTACAGCTACGCGCGCGAAGAGTTCGGCCGTATTTACGTATGTTTCGCGAGGAAATAGAACAGTGTCTCGCGGAATTTTTAATGTACGAAAATGGGTACAGGTTATACTCATATTGGCAGTTCCGCGAAGAAGATCTACCAGCGACCGGCCAGTCTCCGTGGCTCCCGAGAAGACGGCCGTATACGCCCAGCATTGGAGAGGCTGGCGTTTACATGCTGGTGTATCTTCGTCGTGATCGCTTCAAGGTGTTTGCCGAGCGATCAATCCGGCTCGAGGAGCGACGAAGACGGCGTCGCTTTATGTTATAAAAACAGTAAGTACACAAAATTTTCTATTAATTTTCTATTAAATGATATGTTAATATTTTTTTATGTTTTTTGATTTTGAAATTAAATTAAATTTTAAATTAAAAATTCAATCGCGGAATAATATTTTTAATTTTTTTAAATTAAATTAAATTAAAATTTAATAATAAATTAAATTATATTAAATTATATTAAATAATAAAATTAAAAAAAAAGAAAGCAAAAAAAAAATTAATTCAGCGCCTTGCTTTTGTGGCTAAGGATTGATTTCCTTACTCATAAAATGCAAGCGCAAAAGATTCAACCGTGGGAAGAGCTTAGAAGCCAACTTCCCGTTTAGGTCAGCATTTTGGACCAGCGTTATCAGTGCAGGTGTGCACTGTAACGAGAGTCGATGCTTCCCGCGACTGTCTCGAGCGAGACAGATTAAAGTAAAAAAATAATTTAGTCTAGCAGTATTCGCGATGAAGTACGGGTCGCTAGATCTACCCGTACACCATACGGAAATAGAATTGTTAAAACTATTAGACGACTATAACAGTTCATGCGACGAATGCGAGTTTGTGATTTGTGAGTGTAGTGACAGCAGCAGCAGCGGCGGCAACAGCAGCAGCAGCGGCGGCAGCGGCAACAGCAGCAGCGGCTTCAAGGGCTTTAGCAAAGAAGCCCAAAAGGAGGCTGGACAGAATCTCGTAAACTTTTTCGCGAGTGTAGACTTCGGTGCGCTTAAAAACGGACCAACGAAGCAGAAAAGTGGACCCAAAAAACCCAAAAGGAGGCTTTAACTTTAACAGTGCTGTGTCAGGTGCCGTCGGCAGAGACAGCTATAAAAAAAGTATCGTAAAAACTAATTTTTATATTATAATAATAAAAATAATAAGCTTTATAATTTTATTGATATTTTTTTTGTAAATATTTTTCTTTTGTTTGATAACACCCATAGCTAAATTTTCGAGGCTTTTTTTTATTTTTTTTAATTATACTATATTTTAAACAGTGTGTATATTTCCAATTTTAAAATTTTTTGGCACGACACCACTATGAGAAACGCAAACAAATGTCATAGTGTTGTCGTGTACGACCTTCTAAAATCCAGGGGGGTCCTACACCGAGGCCGAGAACTGCATACAGCTGTGAAAAAGCCGCGAGGAGCGGGGAGGGAGGAGGAGGAGAGGCCGGCGCTGGACGGTGTGCGAACTGTAGCAGAAAAGCGGAGAGAGGGAGAGAGAAAGAGCTTTCTCTCCCACCCTCCTTGCACTATTCCAAAATTTCGCGATGCGCCCACCGCCCGGCATCCGCGAAGGCCCCTCTCTCAATGGCTGAAATTAACACAAAATAATTTAAGAAATTAAATTAAACTTAATAAAATAAAATAGATAATTTAGAAAACAAAAAATGTATTTAAATATAATGGCAAATTCAAACCTGCCGCCACTCTAAGATTTAGGGCGCATGCGCGCCGGCGAACTGCAAAGTGCATGCACGAACACAAAAATCTCTCCACGTAGCTCCATAAGGAGTCAAATTTCAAAATCGAACGTGAAATCACATTCTCTCTATTTATTTTTTTTTTATTTATTTTTTTTTTATTTTTTCTTATTATTATTTCATTATTCTTAAATGCGAAGTGTTTTTTAAAGGAAAAGGAAACTGGGTAAAGGATAGGAAATATAAAAAATAAGAAATTATATATATTAAAAATCATTACGATCTTCTTTATTTAAACAATAATTACATACGACTTCATCGCCGTAATCACCAACCAAAACCACACTTAATGTACGATAACGCAGCTCCCAGGAGATGCGAACCTTTAATTGAGGCAGCTGGTCCGAAGGGCCCTTACAAAAAAAACACCTTCTCACCGACCGCTCCTGCGACTTTTCGTGGCAAGCTAGGTGAACGCACAGGGTCGTCCTCACTACTTCGAATCCCTCCAGAAAAACACCAAGCCTCCTCGCCAGAATCTTGGCAAATTGACCAAGGAGGGATTCCTCATTAATCTAGAAAAAGACAAAAGAAAGAGGAAGAATTATTATTAATTTATATCATAGATTTTAACTCAAAACGTGATAAAATACTTACAAAGTTCAAACAATAACGACGAGACATGACTTTATTCCAGCGTTATTTAAAAAAAAACTCTTATAAACACTCCTAATACTTAGAGAACTTATTCTGCACTGAACAAATAAATTCTCACATTTTGCACTTTTCAAATTCAGCGAAATTCGAATCTACGGATAAACTAGTTCAAACTGCGATCAACAGATGGCACCACCTGAATGACCACCTGGATCAATCCAGACAACATCAATAACGCTAGTGAGAGTAGCGCATAAAGATCATGAGGAAACAGTAAGTTATTAAATCTACAACTTTTGAGAAGCAAAAGTCAACAGCATTCTTGGTGGAGTCTCCCCACTGGATGGATATCGGTTTAAAAATAATTCAAGAGTATAACTATCATATTCCTATTTGTCATTTATTTACTTATGAATTAAATATTATGAAAAATTACACAAAAGTCCTTTCCTCTAAAGTCAAGAATTAACAATATAATTCATATTTGTATTATTCGTATTTATATTATCAATATCCGTATAATCAATGGGTTAGTTCATCAATAGTTGCCAGTATAAAGATATGGTGCAAGGATAGAAAAAGAAAAATGAAAACAAAAGTAAAAAAATGAAAGAAACAAAGAATACGCAAGGAAAAGGTATCAATATAAAAATTTATGATTGAAAACGACATTAACTGTTTTGCATCCTTATTATGTAAATCTTAACAATGTTTCAGTAGAAACTGTCTGACACGAGCCTCCACGGGCGGGATTTTCAATTATTTTATAATATAAATCATAATCAATAATTTATTAATAGGATGAAATAGTAGATTGTGCAACAAGGGGAGAAAATGAGCTATTTCTAGCGAGGGTGGGGTATTCAGCACGAGACAGAAACGATTTTTTCTGCGATAATAATTGTTAACATACGAGTATATGTGTGTATAGTTTAAAATGAATAATTTGCGCAATATATAAATTAAATTAAATTAACTATATCCTATCCCTCCGTCATATGAATGTTACAGGAATATTCCAATGGAATACTAGTGTCATATAATTAAAAATTCTTTACTAACAATTACAAGAAATATTCCAAAGACTTCTTTATGTTAACGACCTGTAAGTAGTTCTGAATTTTGAAGACTTATAAATATTCCAGGAATATGTCAATGAAATATTACTGGAAGGTTTCAATGTTTTCTTCCATATATTCCAGGAATATTTCGTGCTGTGTGGGATATAATGTAGTGAAAAATTCATAGTCTTACGAAGCAACTAAAAAATTTTAGTACTTGGAAATCAGTTGATGAATCATATAATACCGCCTAATTTAACATGACACGTAAGTGTTAAATTCGTTGATAAATTTTAACTTAAATTTCCCCTTTTAATAGATATGATAATAAGTAATTATTTATAACATTCCATTTATAATATAAATTAATTGTTTCATTATTTTTATGTTCTTTATGAGAAAGCATTGTGCCAAAATCGGTTGGCAGCGATTTTTTCTACGTTTTAAACTATTTTGTCGATGTCTGTGTACGATTTCAAATGCACCATCATCTATCCAACTTTTTAACACCAAATGAGGGCTTTTCATGCCCTCGTTGATAAAAACACGGTGTGTAACACGGGGAGAAACGCTATTTCAGACTCGGGTGAGGTATTTTCAGCACTCGTCTCTGTCCCTCTATTCCGATTTGAGCTGCATACCTCACCCTCGCTAGAAATAGCTCATTTTCTCCCCTTGTTGCATAATGTACTATTCCTAACCTTCTGAAATAACAGATTAGAAGTTAGAAATATATATTTCATATTTGAAAAATGGAATTGATAACTACTTTCATAAAGTCTACGTATAAAGGAGTGATCAAAAACTTCTCTTAATTAAGTAATCGAAAATCCCTTCCGTGGCGGTAATTTGAAAGTTTAACCTTTAGAGACGGAAAATTTTCATAGAAATGAGCTTTTCGTTTAACCTAAAATTTATGTTTAATTTCAACAGGTACTAGTTTTACTACATTACCAAATTGGAAGGTGGTCGAAATATCGACCACCCCCGTCTTCTAAGGGTTAGTGTAATAAAGTACACTAAAAGACTCGTTTTTATAACTAAGAGATAAACAATCACATTATTTATATTAATAATTTCAGAAATTCTAACCTTGCTTTTGTGTCAATTCAACCTGAGTAATATGGAAGACGTTCTCTCTCTCTCTCTCTCTCTCATCTTCTTTTTGCTTCAGCAATTCGCAGCGGTATAATACTAATCGGTATAATCAATTACCTCTGTGTAAATTTTTTCCCCTCAAATTAATCTCGGCGACCACGGACTCTCGGTATCTCTCTCAGTCTCTTTATCTGTATTGCTACTATTTACTGTATTGCTACTATTTACTACTGCTTTTGCTTAATTATTGTTACTACATCATGCGTCTCTTTGATTATTTCTTTGTTGCACTTCCTCAATTTATTCGAACTATTGTACATCATTATTATATTATTATTTAGACTATTGTATTTTATTTTGTACAACACAATGTACAATAAAAATCTAATCTAATCTCTCTTCCTCTCTCTCCCTCTCTCTCTTTCATCTCGAAAAAATTCAATAATTTCGATAACTATGCCTATTCGAGATATTAGAGAATCTCCAATAGCATTTTTATAATACCAGATTTTTATTATAATTACAATAAAATCAATTGATCGCTCATAAAATATAAAATGTACAGACCACTATTTTTTTTTTAATTCGCTGTTTTTAAATTTTATTTTCGATATACTTCTGACTTCAACTTTCCGTCATAACTTATTTAAGAGAGGACTAGTTTAATTTCGGCGCGCGAGAAGCCGATTAATTCAATTATATTGTTATTCATTTTTTGTTTCCTTCCATTATAATAGAAAGTCAAAAATTAGTTCGATTTCAACTTGATTCATTTTCGATATCAATATGCTAGAGACATTCGAGATCAATTCTCGAAACTAGTTTATCTCGAATTGGGTTATATTTTATTAAGACTAGGTTAATTGTGGCACCCATCGCGTGCCGACATTTCTCACTCGTTATTCAATTGTTTTTTATAATTCGATAAACTCGAGAGATTTCGAAAACGGTATACTTGAAATCTCGAATCACGAATGGTATCTCAAATAAATTATATGCAATGCAAAATGTCGGCACGTGATGCACGTCTGAATTAACCTAGTCCCTGATATAAAAATCCCACTCGATATTATCTCAAGCCGAGAATATCGAAATTGATGGAATTTATCGAATTATTATTTTTTGTCAAAAAAAAAGATGAAAGCGAATTCGAAATGTTGGAGCGTAACGAGCGCCGGAATTAACCTGCTATTAAGGACAAGAGATAATCGAACTATATATCATACTAAAATATTGTTTTGTGGTGTTTTTATTTTTTTTACTAATTTGACTAAATTCACAATATTTACACATAAAAATGTGGCAATAATTCTTATCCTTATCAGAAAAGTTAAAGAAGTTGTCTCAATTTAACGAAAATAGAGTTCTCTCATTGAGAAAGGTAATGAAGCCTCATTTCAAAAAAGCAAAGCCCCTAATACTGCAGCAAACAAGCTCCCTCATCGAAAACTCCCCCTTAGCCAAGTTCTGGTATCTTCCGTAGACTCGGCTGAGCTGACTACTCTAATTAATTAGCGTCTTTGTGCGTCATCATAAAGCTGTCTTCCGGGATTCGTCTCAGCGACGTTCTTTTGAGGAGCGGTGACGCTTCTTATCGCGATGCAAAAGAAAGGGAGAGTATCGAGCTTGCAAAGGCAAAGATAGCAGAGTCTCTCTCCCGGGAATAAGATTGAGAAGGGAGAGGCACAGAGGTTACGGGGAAAATAAATGCAAAGAGTTGAAAGGTATTTGGACAGAGCAACGAGGCCGACAGACAGCTCCACGCAAGCTATTCCGCGAATTATGTAGTGATAGGGGAGAACGGCTCACTGACTCTTCCCTGTCAATTATTCAACATTTTGCGGTAGTGCAGCTTGATTTTTTGATAATTTTTCCATTAAAATCCTTAGTATGCTATTAAATATACACAATTGAATTTTCGATTGATTTGACACAACTTCTATTTCTCTGACAGACAAATTGGTAATGTAACAGAAATTTTGTTGATTTAACAGCATATTCGACTGAAACATATTTTTAGTTAAATCAACCGAATTTTCTGCATATTTTTGAGAGCATGATGTAATCAAGTCAATACAATTTTTTTTCTCACAAGGAGAGTATACGACATTTGGGTAATGGATTTTCCTATAACTTTAGGATACGTTTTCTAATGTTAAAATGTGAAAGAAGCCGCGTCCGTTCGGCCTAACGCTCGATTTTTCAAAAGTTATGTGCTCTTTTAGCAAAAATCTAAGAAAAATCGATTTTTGTTTAATCACATATAACTTCTCAACTATTAATGGTATAGTATTTTAACTATTAGCATTCAAACGGTGAGATCAAATCCTATCGATTAAAAACAATTACATTAAAAAATCGTTATTTGTTCAAAAGTTATAGCTAAATAAAAATTTGCAATAAAATTAGATTAAAATTACATACGTAGATTTTTTATATTATTTTAATGGTCATTCTTTGTTTGTCTATAACTTTTTTGACCATAACATATACATGTATAGTGGCTAAAAAGAATGGTATAGTGATTTTTACGTAAGTTCAGAGTGAATTTTGAGTGTTTATAGATTCTTTGTATTTATAGATTTTTGGTATTGAGAATTCTACTGCCCGCATCCAAGTTTCACTGGAGCACTGCTAAAAAACCGGACTGCCATTTCAAGGGAGCAGTCCAGGGTCATCAACGCCAGGTGATCATCCCCGATTTCCGAGTAGCTAACGTTGCTACCCCTATATCTAAAAAGTAAGATCTTAAATAATAAGCTAGAAAGAAAATTGTTTCAATTAGAGAATACAATTATATTAGAGAGAGAGAGATATTCTTTTATTTACCAATAGGCAAAAATACAATGCATATTTTGTTCTATATAATTATCTTATAAAACATCTTTGAATCGCAAAATAAAAGTAATACTGATAATAAAACGATAATAATAATAATAATAATAATATTATAAAAATATATCGCCGCAGCCGCCGCCGTGAATTCAGTCAGCCCCCTCCTCTTCCCTCCCCCCTCCCGAAGAGTCCGAATTACCGTACAGTCCTATTTAACGATCTTTTTATATTCGAATATAAATTTTGATTCAAATGTAAAGTAAACATACGGGGGGTTGGCGCGCGTAGCGCGCAGGGGGGCGGAGTCCTCCTAGTAATAATAATAATATAATAATAAAGCATAATAGTAAGAAAACAAGACTAGAAAAACGTTATTTGGTCAAGAATCTATCCAAATCTACATCTAGATCACATAATCACTTATCAAGAGGCGCGATAGAGCCTCGAAGCAATTTAGTCTTTATTAAATTAATCAATTAATCTAATCTAATCTAATCATCAGCACTAAACGTATATGCGCATATGGCTATCGGTCACGTCAAGACATTTACGTTAAGGGTGGGAGATTAGATTAGGTGCTGCCACCTTAAAGACAAAAAAAAATGACAGATGGCGAAGGGAAGAGGGAAGATTGTTCCAGAGCCGCGCACCTTGAACTTGAAAGGTTCTGACACCAGTTTCGGTGCACACTTTAAGGATACTGAGTTCCCGCGGAACTCCTCTATCGGTGGGCCTGACTTTGTGCTCAATAAACATATTTACTAGGTAGCAAAGTTCACGCAGCTGGGTAATTTTGTATAAAAGAAGTGCTGTAAAATACAGCCTGCGATAATTCGAGCGAAGTCAGCCTAGGCGCCTCCGATAGGGAGTAACATGTTCGTCCCTTTTAATTCCGAAGATAAATCTCACACATGAATTGTTTAAAGTCGAGATGAGGTTGAACTAAAGACTCAACTAGTCTTCTACGAAGTGTCTCGTTAGTACTGTCTCTAATAAACCGCAGGCTATAGAAGGCTCTGTTTACAGTTTTGTTAATTCGATCGATCTGCGGATTCCAAGTGAATTTACTATCGAGCACTAATCCGGGACTCGCAACCTCGTCACTAAATGGGATGAACACTCTGTCCCGCAACCTAATTCCAGGCAAGGCCATAGAGTTAATATCTGGAGGTCATCCGCGTAGAAAATGTGCTGGATGTCATGTCCGGTTAGTACGTCTTGGAAATCGTTGACATAGAGGCAGAAAAGCAGGGGACCCAGGACAGAACCCTGCGGAACACTTAGATTAGTTTCTAAATAACCAAAAAACCCATGATGTTGTAAAATAACCATCTGGGAGCGACCTTGTAAATAAGACTTGATCCACAGGAGTGCTGCCCTGGAGAACCCTAATCGTTGAAGTTTGCTTAAGAAATGCCTTGCTAAAGTCAAACAGCAAAAGCAAAGTGACTTGCTTCCTGCCGATGGCTATACGTACATCATCCGTCAGTTTTAACAGTGCCGTTTGAGTGCTGTGACGTTTACGAAATCCGGCCTGGAGGGGATCAAGAATACTATTTTCTTTAAGATACTCCGTGATCTGGTCCTGAGCAATCTCCTCAAGAACCTTGGAAAGGAAACAAAGCAAGACAATCGGACGAAAATCTGAAACTGTTGAAGGAACAACACTCTTTTTGAAAGCGATAAGTTGCGCTTGCTTCCAGGCTCCCGGAAAGATTCCCTGCGCGAAAGAGAAGTTAAAGATGTTCACTAAGAAATCATCAATAGGAGGAGAGGTGAGAAGCTGCAAGGATCATATCACTAAAATTGATTGGCTTAAAATTAAAGCCTTCCTCGCTCGCAGTGTAGATAAAGTCCATCGCTTCATTAATATCTTCAAGGGGAGAAGACGAGATCCCAGCAAAGTGAGCGTTCAACTCGCACGGTGTGAAACCATATAACTCCTCCTTGCGCTTAGGCAGGAGGCCGAGGTTGCGCATTTCTTTCCACACAATCTTATTATTATCTAGAGCGTTAGTAAGATATTGCTGAAAAAAAGTATTGCTCTCTACGATTAGTCATACATCGACCACCTGGCTAAGTCTAAGGAACTCATCGAAGAGTTCAGCCCGCCCAGTACGTTTATATCGTCTGTGCGTGGCATTGCGCTTATCGAAAAGGAGCCATGGTAAAAATGCCAATAGTGACATCTATCACACTATGCTTTCCCGAAGGTGGGCAACCAATCATTCTTGTAGTTCAGCACCGCGTCACAATAGTCTCTCATCATGAAGTCAATCCATGTATGAGAATTAGCTGAAAGAGAGAGAGAGAGAGAGAGAGAATTTTGCATACTTAATTGTGATCGCGAGAAGTGTCATTAAAATAGAACATACTTTTATATGTAACGGTGGAACTCCCCCTGCCGGACGCTTCAGGGAAACCAGAGTTCATATGGGGGAGTGGGAATAGGGAGGAGAAATAAATAAATAGATTCAGCTTTATTTTAAATTTTAATAAGATTTATTTCGTAACTTACGAAAGTGTCTCCAACCTACAACAACAAATATGATCTTATGTATCGGCAACTCATTTATTCGCCGGACGCTGTAACGTGTGTAGCGTTGTTCGTGTGTATCAACCGTGTATTTATTTGAGCATACTTATTGTCTACGGCGTAACCTAACCTTAACTCTACTTAATAGTTACAAATAATTTCTAGTACTTAAAGCTATCTTTGAGTCACTAGTAGAAAGTAGAGCTATCTTATTTTATACGGCGCGGCTCTGGGTGTGCCCATGGTAAGCGGATCTGGAAGTTCCCGAGATAATTCGCGATTACAATAATCCGGTCTAGTGTCTTACGGCTGATGCGGGCGAGCTTACATTACTCGGGGTCGGTGTTGACGCGACCTGGAAGGACCCAGGAGTCGTCGCGAGTGGCATGGTTCTTTACGTTACGCTTCTAATCCCCCTAGAAGAGCACCAGGTAAGATTACCGGTCTCTGGTGGAGCCGCAGAGGTGCTGGCGAGCGCGAGCCCGGCAGACTGCCACGACTACCTACGTGCAGTCGCCTATAAGCAGTCTAGCGCGATAGTGGGGGTGACACCGCTCCGAGCGCCCTCGGCGCGGCTCAGCGCCCTCTTGGTGGGTCGGTAATGAGTCGGTATCGGTCGGTATTGGTCGGTATCGATTTATATCGGTAGGTAACGGTATGCAGCGGCAAGGGGTCGTCGCATATAATCGGAATTTGTTTTTAGTGTTTTATTTTATCGCGCCCGTTCCCTTAATTCCTAAAAATTTCGCTTTCATGCCACGTAGGCCGGACGGTGACGTAGTCGGCCCTGCCCGATCAGCTTATTAATTTAGATTAATAAACATAAAAATTAACTGTTAGTTCCACCCTCCGTGGAACATAACACTTGGCAAGATTACAAAGGCTGACAGAATTTGACAAAGTTTCTTTTCCAGAACCAAAGTATACTTTCCCGAAGGATTTCGGTGTGCTGAATCCAAACCCGGCCTCAAAATCACTCTATCACGTTAGATTTTTGAGATATTCTAACCTAAATGTGCAAAAAACGTCGTTTTTACCCATTTATGAGGTTATGTAATCAAATTATCTTAAAGTACAAGTCTTCCTCTTTCAAATGCCGTTGAATTTGCTCAAATATCTTTCTTTTTCGCTGAGACATCGCATTTTGAAGTTTCCATCATTGTGAATTTTGCTTCATTCTGCCTATCCCGTGATCAGTCAAGTAAACCTTGAAACAAACCGCAAGCCTTCAAACCGTCCGAAACCTGCCCAACTCGAATTCGATCGAGTAAACCTCATTATACAAGATAGCTTTCCTCATTATAGAGTCACTTGTGCAGTGGGACTTACGTGCCCTGCCAGACTCAATAAATATGAAAGGATAGCCTT
>JAWWML010030387.1:1362-12669 GCA_035047165.1 Ormyrus rosae
GGCTTCCATTGACAATTATGACTTCCATTAAATCAATTATATGTGGATATTTTGCAGGATGGGGGGAGGATTTACTTTTTTACAATTTTACAAGAATATTTTTGGCTTCCATTGACAATTATGACTTCCATTAAATCAATTATATGTGGATATTTTGCAGGATGGGGGGAGGATTTACTTAAAATGGAGTTATAAATCGAGCTACATTCTACCTCGAGGTGTTACCGATATCGAGTAAAATTTGACTTTGAATCTAATTGTAAAACGGACTGATAATAATTTCTCACCGAATCAAATATTATATATTTAAAATAGCATATTTTTAACATATTTTATTGCAAATTTCTAGCATATTTTTTGCAGATTTTTCTGCAAATTCATCTGCACAATGATTTGTAGAGTTTTTTTGCAGATAAATCTCCAAAATTTCGTGCAGTTTTTTCTTCAATGGAGAGAATCTTCTGGCTGTAAGCTTTTGAGATACGGCAGCATCACAGGCCTTCTCTCTCGTGATTGCGTCATTTGCCTTTTCAATACTATTGTCATTGATGTGATTGTCCAAGGTTTCCCGAAATGAGCAGATCGGAGGCGCCTGCCTTCCAGACAATTTCTTTTATCTTAATTATTAGTTGTAGTTTTCTCTATTCGGCTGCTGGACATCTCCCAGAATATTATTCGATACTGGCGGTGTAGATATCCCTAACCTCTCACGAGTAGCTACATCTGAGAAGGGCATGATACTCACGAATGTGAGGTCCACGATCGATGCTGCCTCGCCTCTTGCAAATGTGGGTTCGTTCCCGCTGTTCATTAAAACCAAGTATTTTACTATGAATAATTGCAAATACTATATCAGAAATCAATACGAAACAATCCGAATTACAATATTTCCAACAATTTTTTGGTATTAGATAAATCATAAAAGAATGAGAAAAGCACGTTCAATGCCTTGTTCAATCAGTCTCCTCAAGTTACACCATTCAACCGCTCATTTCTGGGGATGGTCAGCTTATGTCGTTACTTTTTGCGGTAATGGAAAAACGCTGCCAACCGATTTTGGCACAATGCTTAATTCTCATAGAGAACATAAAAACAATGAAACAATTAATTTATATTATAAATGGAATGTTATGAAATAATTACTATTATCTTATCTATTAAAAGGTGAAATTTAAGTTAAAAGGGTCTAGTCGGGTAAGGGGTCAAAAATGCCCCAACCTGAATTTTTATTGGAATTGGTCATTCGAAAGAACACTATTAAACACGCCTTCAGACAAATTTTCAGCCATTTACATGGACTCATACGCCTGTAACAAGCTAATGCGTATCTGTTAAATTTTATTTTTTTTCTGCAACAATTCGTAACGTAAAAATCTGAAAAAATTCATACAGTGGTATCTTTTTGTAGTAAATAACCATAATTTTTTTTAGTTTTCTTTCCAGAAAATTGAGCTTACAAAAAATTTTTTAAATTTTTAACCCTTTTTTAGACTAGGAAGAAAATTTTTGGCTAACTTTTAAGTACACTATTTTGATGTATTTTTCCCCGCTCTATCGATTGGTGTAACGTAAAATATGCTATTCATTGGGGAGAACAGCTAAAAATGCAAAAAAAATCATTTTTCAACACGTTTTTCTTGATTTTCTCGGTCGGTAGACATCAAAGGGCTTCAGTGACCTCAAATATCAATTTATCGACCCCAAAAACCCCTAGTTTTATATAAAGAAAAGTGAAAACTGCGTTTTTCTGTTGTTTTCACTAGAAAATGTATGTGCTGTAGTGAAAAGTTAAAGAAAACCTTATTTTTCACGTTTTTCCTACGATTTTCCCATTTGAAGGAAGTTCAGTACTTTCACCCTTTCGAAAATGGGCGCGCAACTTGTCGCGTCACTTTTTGCACTATCTTTCTGCGCGACTTTTCGCACGACTTTATCGAGCCAAAAGTAGCGCAGAAAGTCGCGCGGAAAGTCGCGCGACGTAGCAGAAATATATAAATGTAATATTACTTAATATTTTATAATAATTTAATATTGAAAATCATAGCTTTTCAAATTATTTATTTTAATGCAATGTTTTAAAATTCTTTTTTTATCGAGTATACAAAAATCCCTCTTTCGTTAAGTGTTTCCTTCGATTTTATACTGAACGTTAGTTTCTTCTTCTTCAGCGTAAACTTTGCTACCTATTATTCTCCTTTTGTTTATGAAACTTACGAATCAAAATGCAGTATAATTAGAAAAGTATTTGGCTCTCTTGTAGAGGAAGCTTTGTAATAGTAAAAATTTTATTTTTTTTAAATAAAGGATAGTAGTGTGTTTTAAGGTTTCAGTGATCATAATACACTATTTTAAAAAAATTTCAGTACGGATTCGTGTGTGCGTGTGATTATGTATGCGTGCGTACATGACTGCGTGGTGCAAGCGTATCCCATATACATGGGGTATGTACAATTTTATTTCGGTAACTTCGATTTCAACCAGACACGCATAATTTTGTTTTGATTTTTTTTAAAGAATTTTTAATATTAGGTTTAACTACGATATTCCTTATTTCAAGAAAATATTTTTTTTTAAGAAAAATTTGTAAGTTACAAAAATTTTTTTTAAAAATATTTTTAAAAATACCGTCAACTAAAGATAATTTTTTTCTTACTTTTTTTAAGATAGTTTCGTCGCCTTTAAAAATATTCACATGAATAGCATATTTTTATACAAGCATTTGTTAATTTAACATTTGTTAATTCAGTTTATACAATGTCGAACCTTTAACCAGAAGGACTCAAGTGCAATCTCGATCTCCGTTGAAAACTGACCTTAGTACACCACTGTATTCATTTAAAAGGGTCTAATAATATTAAAACTAGTGGTTCGGAATCCAGTATAAACTGTAGGTCTCCGTCTATAAAAATATCGAAGATGGAAAGTGAAAAAATCAAATTCAAGGTGAATTTATAATTGTGTGTACAGTGATAATAGTGCCACTTCATGCGGATATCCGAAATTGCAATTTTTCGGCGGACATGTATACGCGAAAATGGCATTCTGCGTCCCGAATGCCAGGACACAAAATCGAATTGCGCGGCTAATTATATTGTAATAATATTTTAATTATTTTTTTTTTTTTTTTTTTTTTTTTTTTTTTTTTTTTTTTTTAAATATTAAGGACTTTTTCTTTATGAAGTTTATTAGATTAAGAAGTCGCCGTTTCCACTTTAAAATTAAATAATTATAAAAGTTATTAACTTTTAACATTTTTTGCTAGTTCGCCGGTAGCCCGAAAGTATTTCACGTATGCTCACGAAATTTCAAAACGATTAAATAATATTTAACTGAAATATAGCAATTTACGTTTCAAAAAACTTTAAAATATCAATTTGAAAAAAAAAATAAAACAAATTTTATTTAATAAACTAATAATCTCGTGAAAAAACTTTAAATACAAAAAAGATGTATTTTTTTATTCTCTATATGCCAGAATATTTTAAAAATCCATTTTTTAACTTTTCAAATCAGCTCTTTAGATCGAGCGTGGACAATACTTTTCCGCGTTTTCGAGCGTACAGCGGGTTCTTACATCCGCCCCACTACAATTGGGTACCGTGCCGTTTATTGTATGTGTGTTCGACTAACTCTTACCTCTGTGTACGGTTGCCCGTGTCGTGCACACATACCTCGAGCAGTACACGACTCGAAGCAGTTTTTGAGAAATTAATTAATACATTATTGGAGTTGTAATTTTGTGATTTTGGAGGTGTTTTACCCTTATAATAATTAAAAACATAGTTTTAAATTATGTTTATTTTATTTCTTAATTTTATTTATAATGCGATGATTTCTTTTCAGATTCGAAAAATTTTAGAAGATTTATGTAGGTAAAGGTGTAAAAATATATAATTTTTTTCTTATAAAAACCAGGGGATGCAACCCTTATCGGTCAAAATAATACACAAATACTTGTTTTTGAATAACACATAATATTTACTTTGTTTCAACGAGAAATTCAAAATAGTTTCCGAGAAATCTAAGAAAAACCATTTTTTAGGGGGAACTTTAGGGGCGATTTTTACCCCTTAAATCGCCGAATTAGCACAAACGAAAAATACGTATCAAATATTTTTCGATGTAGTACAACATATCCAAAAAGTATTAAAATCAGTGAGGTCGAGCAGGGCTAGTTTCCTTGTAGAATATAATTTACTTGAATTAGTTAAATTTTAGCGTTTCAGCACGGTAAAATTTTATTATTGCAACGGTCTTTGTTTGGTAGTATTCGAGTTAAAAAGTGCAAGAGGCAAGCCAGGAAACTTAAAATTAGGCACTTAGGCAAACTCTAAATTAGGCACTTATAGTGCTTCGGTGCATGGGGGATGGCGGAGGAAGCAGACGCCGCAGCGCGCGCACGCATTTGGCACATGGTGGGGGTAGTGAATACCTGCCTTGAGGCGCCGGCATAGTGAAACAGTCGTCAGTCTGCGCTAAGCAGCATTCGAGTGCAAACGTGCGGGTGCAAAGCCTCGAAATAGTACATTGTGTATCAAGGGCGCAAAACAGCTCATTCCCGCTTGTGAGTTGAAACGGTCGGCAGTCTGTGTTTAGCAGCATTCCAGTGCAAGTGGCAAGTCGGGAAACTTAATAACTTAGTTGGCCAATAAGGATGTAAAATTTCTTCACAATAAACTATTTTGTGATGTGCAATTTGATACTACAAGACTACAACGACAAATATGGTAAGTCCCGAATGTGTTACTGTTAATTGTATGAGTAGGTGTATCATAATTATACATTATTAGATGTTTTTGAATTAATTTATTCCTACATAGTCAACATTTTCTGTCAAAGTTATCATAAAAACACGATAATCGAGGGGCAGAAGTTCCTTAAAGTAAAATTCACTTGAATTAGGTTAAATTTTAGCGTGACTACTCGGTAAAATTTTATTATTGCTCTAGGCGGAGGAAGCAGACGCCACAGCGCGCGCACGCATTTGGCATATGGTGGGGGGAAGCGAATACCTGCCTTGAGGCGCCGGCATAGTGAAACAGTCGTCAGTCTGCGCTAAGCAGCATTCGAGTGCAAACGTGCGGGTACAAAGCCTCGAAAAGTATTTAAGTGCGGCTCATTTACGATTTGTTCCTTTTCCAAAGAATCTGCAAAAGTAAGCAATTTGGGTTTTAGTGTGTTAAAATTTTTTCTAAATTAGACACTTATTGTTAGTGCTTCGATGCATGGGGGATGGCGGAGGAAGCAGGCGCCGCAGTGCGCGAACGTATTTGGCATATGGTGGGGGTAGTGAATATCTGTCTTGTGGTGCTGGCATAGTGAAACGGTCGGCAGTCTGTGTTTAGCAGCATTCGAGTGCAAGCGGCAGGCCAGGAAACTTTACAACTTAGTTGGCCAATAAGGATGTAAAATTTCTTCATAATAAACTATTTTGTGATGTGCAATTTGATACTACCAGACTACAACGACAAATATGGTAAGTACCGAATGTATTACTGTTAATGGTATGAGTAGGTGTATCATAATTATACACTATTAGATGTTCTTGAATTAATTTATTCCTACATAGTCAACATTTTCTATCAAATTTATCATAAAAACCACGATAATCGAGGGGCAGAAGTTCCTTAAAGTAAAATTTACTTGAATTAGGTTAAATTTTAGCGTGACTACTCGGTAAAATTTTATTAATGCTCTCTGCTAGCAGTGGAAAAATCGTATTATTTGTTCAAAATCAAATTAAATCTAGTAAACTTTCAAATTAGTGATCATTAAATATAATAAATAAATTTTGCTTAATAACTTTCAATTTAGTAGCAAATTGTATAAAATAGTATATTACGCACTTAGGGAGGTAAAATGGCAAGCTCATAGCGCGCGTAAATTGACACCCGAGTCGGAGACGAGGGTATCAAACACGTGTTATGGGCTTGCCATTTTACCTCCTGTGCAGCGTATACTATTTTTGTGCCTAGCGAGGACGAAAATACAACGTTCCCGATTCGGCGCCGGGAGGAAAAGTAGTACTTTCGGTCCGCTAGGCAAAAAAAATTTTTTTGTGGTACATAATATTGAAAAAATAAAACAAATTTTAATATTTATTAAAATAATCGACTAGTGGATATTGTAAAGTATCTAAAGATTGATTTTCATTATTGGGTGTGGAATAGGATCGATAATCTGTTTCACCTGCTTGGATTACTAGATTTGAATTTTTATAAATGTTTGGAACTAAATAATTGAAATGGAATTAAAATTAAAGGATTACCATTTTTTTAACATATATTTTTTAAATTATTATTTATTTCATTATTATTTTGTTTAATGTCACATTACTCTCTAGTATGTTTAAATCAAGTAATAGTAAAATCATACTGAAAATTGTGTCTATAATTTTAAATAGGAAAGTAGTGGGCGTGAAGCGCGTTGAGTCTTATTAGTTTAGTAAAGTTAACTGTTCTTTTAAATACATTTTTTTTTAATTAAATAGAGATTATATAAGGGAGGATTTAGTGACGATAACCAGCATTAAATGTTTTATGTAATTAATATTTTTTGTTTATTAAAAAAAACTAATATTTTATCAAATTATGCAATTTACACATGAATAACTTTTAATTTGAAATAAAAGGTAGTACAACGCCGTATTATTACTTAAGAGATTCTTAACTTTCTACGAAAAGCCTGTCTAACTATGCATTAGCTTCTTCGTTGCTAATTTGATCTCCAGCTGCAGGCCAAATATCATCTAAGATTTCGTTGATATCATTTAAGATATCTGTTGAGATTCTCTCGGTGGTAATAACGCTGAGGTTATGTTTACCAGTCTAAATGGCAACTCCGCCACCGTAGATTCATAGTGACACTACGTTTCTGCGGCGCCGGTCCCAAGCCCGGATAAAGGAGGAGGGAGCACACTCACAACAACTCGACAGCATAGCGATACAGATACACAGCTCATAATACTGACACTTCATTCACAGTAACATACTTGGCAGGGGGAAGGCAATACTAGAGCCTAGTTCCTTGATCGGCAACTTCGGTCCGACCAAAAGTACGGTTAGCACGGAGTGGTCCTGCTCGACAGTCGCTGAAAGGTGGAGGCACGAGTGGTAATTCCGTCTCCACTGCCGAGTAAGGGCTGCCGCGCGCCATCATCTTGCGAGGGGGTGCCCTATAAACGGGTATATCCCCCTCGCATACAAAGATGTAGGCGGCACGCACCACGGTGCGGGAGCGAGACACGGAGCGACGCCGGTTGCGAGCACGAAGTGATCGAACTCTTCAGGTTCTGAAACGTTCGGGCGTGACTAATGCCAGCTCGCGCGCTGCGAAATATAAACCTGATGCGTGTTATCATCCAAGTAGGGGGGCCCTATAAACGGGCAAATCTCCCCGAAGATACGGATGTGGGCGCCAAACACCGCGGGGGGCTCTTCCCAATGGGTAACCCGTGGTGTGGGGGTGAAGCGGCGCATACTTAGTGTCCGTCTTAGCTGGCCGAACTTGGGGCTGGTATGGCGGCGCCTATCACTGTCAAATACACAAGTGTAAGCGGAACACAAGTCACTGACCCTACACATCTGCCACCTATGCCGCTTAGTCTGTGACAAGGAGGCACTCTCCTTTTCGGTCCACGACGTTTCGGTCGCCAGCAGAAATGCGGATCCATAGACCTTCCGCCTGATGGTTCCTTAACGACTTTTTCTTTTAATATAATTTAATTTTTTTTTAATTTAATAATGAAAGTTTATTAAAAACCTCAGTTAATCTATTTATTATCTCTAACTATATTGTTATTAATTTAGTGCTTTTAAAATTAAGATCTTCAAACTGAGATACGGTTGATTCAATATTATCTTCTACTATTAATCGCCTCATAATTGTCTAAGAAATGCATTGAAAGAAAAACTGTTGACTATATATAAAAAACAATTAAATCTTCCCACAAAAGAATTTCGTTCATTAATTTTAAATTTGTTTATTACTCTGTGAGTTGGACAAAGTTTATCTTTCAATTTGTAATTAAAGTCTAAATATAACTTTGCGAAAATGAAAAATTTTAATTGTTAATCAAAAAGATAAATAACATTTTACAATAAAATAACAAATTTTAAGTTAGTCAATATTTTAGTAAATTTCCAGTATAATAA
The DNA here is from genome assembly GCA_035047165.1 of Ormyrus rosae. NCBI lineage: Eukaryota > Metazoa > Arthropoda > Insecta > Hymenoptera > Ormyridae > Ormyrus > Ormyrus rosae. The sequence goes on from JAWWML010030387.1 coordinate 9,516, forward strand.
AAAGAACAATAATTTTAAAATTTATTTTTATAAGAATCATCATTAATTAATAATGCAAAATTTTAATAATAAAAAAGAAGCAAGATATTTTAAATAATTAACATCTTTTAAATGATTTTGTTACATGAAATATTGTTAAATGACTTAATACAAAGATAAAACTCTCTTTTTCGTATTGAAAGAGTATGTATGGTTTTATTTTCAACATCTAAGTTCCTTTTATTAAAATTGTTACGTCAAATATCACTATTTGACATAATACAAAATTTAATTTCTCTCTTTTTTCATCTATGTTTCCGTAATAACGCGGACAGAGAACACGATTTCACGATCCGATTTTCGAAGGAAATATGGATAAAAAAAATATATCGCGACACGGGCTTTACTACCTGTATTTTACAATCCGACTAATCCAAACTGTTCAATACGGCCGTATTGCATTTTCGGCAGCTTAGTATCTATTTAGAGAGCCCGGCTATTCAGACTCTTAAATATGATAGATAGCTGGCGGCGTTGGGAAAATTTTACGTGTCTGAGCTGAGCCCTCGAGGATTTATCTCGCGGCTACTTGGCTCGTAGACAATTGCATAAATGCAATTTTCGCGAACAATTTTGTGTCATTCAATTTATTACTAAATTATATTGATTTTATGAGTTATTTTTTTAGTAAACGGTTAATTTATTATAATCTTGATAATTTAATGAGAGGAGAAAATCTTAGATCCTGTATCCTAAAGGAAAAGACCTTGTAAAGTTTTTTAAAAATAGTATTTTCATGTGTTTTAAAAATTCTTGTAATATTTATTTTTATAATTCGGGAGGATTTGTAAACGCGGTCTCTACGCTTTGCAAAAACTCCTTCAACTCTTCAACATCTATAACTTTGTCTAAATTGGAGTCTAAGTCATCAGCCATATCCATTGTTACGTCGCAGTGAGTAACTTTAACAAACGCGGTCTAATTTATTATTTATCCGTGCTGCCTAGTTTCCGACCAATTAATTTAATAATTATGTCGCGGGCTTTAGGCAAATAAATAGTGCATGCGGATAAAAAGTCAATCGAACTTACCTTTTGTTGTCGGTTTCTTGACGGTCTCTCTGGCTCCGGCTAACTCTGATGTTGCAGTCAGGAACGGGAGAGGACAAGGCGCGAATAATGAATAAAGTTTGAAACCGAAATTAAGTTAAACGCACCGAAGCTTTATTTTTAATAAAATACAAATTGAATATTTAACGCAAAAATAGTGATAATCCAAAGTACAAGTACTGTGACAAAAATCGCCTCGAGTAACGACATTAAATTAGATACAAAGTAAAAAGTACAAGTTATAAAGCGACAGAGTTTCGGATATAAGACTTAGACAAAATGCGCGTATTGAAATCGGAAAGCGGGTGCGAGTAAATCTAACAGAACGAATCTAACGGAATGCCTCTAACGGAATGAATACGGCGGGTGGATTCGGCCCTGTATTTATAGGGCGAAATCCACCACGAAAATTCGTCGGCGGGGTGGCTGATTCACCCGGCCGCGACTCGCTATTGGGCGCTTAAACATAAAGGTACCTAGGCCATTACACGTGCGGCCTAGATACCGTGGAGAGCCACAACCCGGCTTCCCCACTCGCGCGCATGCGGGACAGAAGGAAAAAAGGAGAAGGAATAAGAATTAATCTATATTATATCTAAAACTTACGGCTTATTGTACGCGCCTTACGCAAGGCGTGACACCATGAACCATCGCCTGTTTATGGCACCGGGCATATGTTTAATGCAGTCTAAGGAGTCTCGAATAAATGGCGAATTAAGTAGATAATTATCTATAAGAGCTGTTCCATTCAGCAGATGGCGAAGATCTGTAATTCAAAAATTAAAATTAGATTTAATTATTATAAATATTTAAAATTAAAATTATTATTATAATATAAAAAAAAATAAAAATTACTTACAGTCGTTCAGCTTAACATCTATATTTGGTGGAAAGACTGATAAAGCTATGCAGTTCCCTCCTCGTTCGTTACGAACCTTTCCCGCGGCAGAGAAGGTGATGAATAAAATTCCGTAAAAATGGCGCAACGCACTTCGTAGAAATCGCTTGTTGCCCCGGGCTCCTCATGTGTCAGCAGCCACAGTAGTATATCTACAGGTGTCACTTCATAGGGAAGTAAAGCCAAGTAACACTCGTCTTCATCGTCAACCTCCTCTTCCCTCGGGGAAAAATACACTACCGCTTCATTATCTTCCTCGTTTTCTGCTTGTGCTAAATATGTCACACTTTCAGTGTCGCTGGAAGGTAACTCAAATTCTGGGCTGCTGTTTTCGTCTTCATCTACCGTAGAAGGTTCGACGGAACTCACGGAGTCTTCATTTTCTTCCTCAGAAAAGCTAATTTCCGATACTGCGTGGCTTTCAAACGATAATCCTGTGTGTTCTTGGTTATGCATACCTCTCGGTTATGCTCCCTTTTCTGCCTACGTTCGCACGCACTAGCAGGGGGTGGAGCCTGTTTAATTCGCGTATACTACAAAAACAACTGTATATGAACAATTAATTACTTAATACCGGGCGCTTCAACCAGCATTCCACGACCTGGCTATTCCAGATCGCTTCACGCGGTATAGCACGATTTTTCGGCGACGAGAAGGAGAATGCTACCGGTTAGCTTTCGTCCTTCAGCCACGGGTGACAGCCACGTAGCGTTAAAAAAAAAAAATGTCGTGGGCTAATACCACACAACTCAAAGCGGGCTTAAACCACGCTTGTTAAATAAAAAAAATATGAATATTGTGGGCTTTTACCACACAAAATAATCGAGCTCCTTTATTTAAGCAGTGATAACCACAAAAATAGTCGAGTCAATTATTAGTTGAAGTGGGCGAAAACCACACTTAGTGTAATGAAAAAAAATATTAGCAAAAGAAAATATTGAATTGAATTACTCAAGTGGGAAATAACCACACTTATAAAAATATTAATAAAAGAATTTAAAGTTCAGTTAAAATTTAAAATTGAGCAGGCTCTTACCATGCTCGATAAACGTATATATAAAAAGATTTGAATATATTTCATAAGTAGGCTGTTACCATACTCATGGAATTATTTAAATAAATTCAATAGTGGGCGTCCACCACACTATATAAGGAAAACAAGCAGGCT
>JAWWML010030398.1:0-11149 GCA_035047165.1 Ormyrus rosae
TTTTTATTTACCTATAACTTTTGAACAAATAAAGATTTTTTGATGTCTTTTTTTAATCGATAGGATTTGATCTCACCATTCAAATGCGGGGAGTTAAAATATTGTACCATTAATAGTTGAGAAGTTATACGTGATTAAACAAAAATCGATTTTTCTTAGATTTTTGCTAAAAAAGTACATAACTTTTGAAAAATCGAGCGTTAGGCCGAAGGGACGCGGCTTCCTTCATATTTTAACATTAGAAAGCATATCCCAAAGTTACAGGAAAATCCATTACCCAAATGTGGTACACTCTCCTTGTAAGAGGTTCATTAACCATTTCGAGTTCCAACGCATTTCGATTAATTTCATTTCTATTTTGATCATTTTCATTTTGCTCTATTACATTTTCATTTTGATTCATTACATTCTTATTTTCATTTATTTCGTTTTCAACTTCTACATTATTTGGTGCGTTATTTTGAGTTTCTAAATTATTCGCTACATTGTTTTGATTTTCTAAATTATTTACTACATTGTTTTGATTTTCTAAATTATTTTCAGGGTCATCAACAAGCAGATAATTGTCTATTTGTTCAGGTTCTTTCATTTCAAGCGCGGATTCAAAAATACATCTTTGAACAAAACATCTCTGTGTTTTTCTATTTTATTATTTTCAAACATTAAAATTTTGTATCCTTTTGTACTTCGCTTTTATGCTTTAGAAAATACAAATTAACATAACTTGAATAATCATCTTTAAACAATAAGAAATATTTAGATCCACCAATAGAATTAACTTACATCGGTCCACAAAGATCTGTATGAATTATTTCCCCGACTTTAGTCGTGCGAAATTCACTAACTGGAAACGGACTTCTATGCATTTTATCAAAAGCACAAACATCAAAGAACTCTGTTGATTCGTTTATTTTCAAATTATTATTTCTTAGAAAGCTTTTAACATGCGTAAAATTTTGGTGTGCAAGACGCTCATGCCACAGCTGCAAATTGTTTTCCTCTGATACTGAATTTACGCTTTCTTTTGTAAAAAGTACACTTCCTACTTTATCGAATTTTCATTGTAAATATATTACTATTTTCAGGTTTTATTCGTATTACCGCAATTGATTTATTTTTATAAAATACACATTTAGTTTTAGTTGATTAAAAAGTCATATTATTTGCAAGAGCTGCTCCCATCGAAAAAAGATTATATTTAATTTCCGGTACATACAAAACATCGGACAAATATTCTTACCCACGTCTTTCCATTGTACGCTAAAACGTCAATGCATCCTTTACCTTCGGCGTAAATTAACTTTCCACTTTCAATAATAATTGGTATCCTATCTATAGGCTCATACGTAGAAAAATATTCTCGGTGCTTGGACATTAGCTGCGATGCTCCTGAATCGAGATACCAAACCTTCGATTGATCGTCAGCTTCATTCGTAGAAATAAACAAGTCCTGTTACAGCATCGTGAAGTCGAATTTGTTGATCGATGAGAAGTTCCTTGTTAGCATTCCTGGCTAGCATTCTTGCCGCTTGTGTTCGGGCTTTCCGCAATTCCAACAACTTGTTTGTTTATTTTGTCTCGTGGCAGTGTAGTTCTCACTTTTTTCTTTCTGGCAGTTTTGATCTTTATTTCCACTAAACTTATAAAATTTTTGTGCATTTTTATTTTTATTTTCACTTATCAGAGCACTACTTTCAGCATTTTCTTGACCAAACATTCGCGTTTCTTCCATAACTAGGCGCAATGTCAAATTTTCTAACGTTTTTTGGTCAGTTGCAGCTGAATCCCACGCAGATTTAAAATGGTTATAACTTGACGGTAGAGTCATGAGAATCTTAGTAATCAACATACTGTCAGATATATTTTCATTTAACGCTTTTAAAGTGTAGCACAAATCTTCGAGCTTCGAAATATGAGTCGCAATATCATCACTAGAGTCCTTTTTAAAACTAAACCATTTATGTTGTAATACGTGTACACTTGTCTCCGTTTTATTTTCGTAAATTGCATGTAGCTTATCCCACATTTCTTTTGCTGATTGACAACAGAGAATGTGCATCATAGTTTGCTTTTCCATGGAGGTTACAATAAACTTTTGAACAGTCGGTTTACTCGTCGCTCCGCTTATGACATCCAAAACTTCATGGAAAATTAAAATCACTCTCATCTGAAATTTCCAAATACCCCAATTTTTTATATTTTTCAGTTTTGTAATTTTCAATAGATCACTCTCCATTTTAACTGTTTTTGCACTTTTGCTCTGTAGGCTGGCTGAGTTAAAATAAGAAAATGTTTTACTTAGGACACAAAATTCTATAAAAACAAGGAGCTAGCGGAGCATCCGTACATGACGAGCGGTCAACACAAAGTGACTCGATAGAGTTTTAAAACTTATTGCAAAATATCAGAGCGCTAGCGTCGACTATAGAAGTCGCGCACGTCGTAAAGCAACAGGTTTATTTGTAACTTCTATTTTCACAACAAGTATAAAGAGAAACGAGATAAATGAAAGAAGCTCATTGTAAAATACTATCTATAATCTATATATACTCATACTTGCTTAACTTTGACCTTTTTAAAGGTAATTTTTGTTAAATTTCACTGCTTTTTTATAATATAATATAATATATATATATATATATATATAATTTTTTGTTCTTCGAAATTGAATAAAGCAAAATTTTTATAAATACTTAAAAGTAAAATTAGTAAAAAAAAAGAGATTACGTTGTAAAATACCACTAAAATGCGTCTCCTTGAGTGGACTCCGGGATCAGGGCCCTGTGCTGAAAGAGAGACGCGACATAGAAACGCTTCACAGGTACAGAGCTTAAAACTTCGAAAGCCCGCAAAAGTTATCAGAGAAGGCTTACAACAGCTCTGGAAGACAACAACACGTGGAATGAATTGAGTAGCCGCAAGCTGCTTCACGCCAGAAGAGTTGAACAAACATTATGTGGGAATTTCAAAGTGACCTAAATAGGGAAAAATATATTCATGACATTCTTGCCTGCACCCCTGAGGGATTCCGATTTAAACCAAGTTGACCTTGTGAGATCCTACTAGCGATATCCCAATTCTCATCTCAGGCAGTGGGTGAGGATGGCATCCCGCAAAGTGTTATATTTAAGACTATCCCTACCATCGGACAATTCTCGGTGAGCATATTCAACGCTTCCCTCTTACACGGTATCTTCCCGGACCTTTGGAAGAGGGCTTACGTGCTCCCTGTCAAAAAGCGAGTGTCTCCAACTTCTGCTTCCGATTTCCGGCCGATAGCAATACTAAACTTTCTTTCGAAGGTCCTGGAAAAGATCTGGATAATGGAATATCTGGATCAGCAAAACATGTTAGATCCACTCCAGACAGAGTTTCGCAAACACAACTCCACACAAACAGCAACACTAAAACTGACGTAGGACATCCGGCATGCAATGGATCAACGACAGATGCCGCAAGTTCTTCATTTCAATTTCAGTAAGGAATTCAATAGGGTTTCCCACACCTGCATGCTGATGAGGCTCCGGGAGTATCCAGGATTGCGCTTAGGTAGTTTATTTCTTATTTGGGGAGTAGAGGACAATTTGTTAAAACAAGATCTCTTGGTCAATCGCCCTCTCTACCCGTAAACCTCGGCGTACCACAGGGCTCAGTCCTGGGTCCCCTGTTGTTTCGTCTCTAAATTAATGATGTGTGTAATGTCTTGGGAAGTGGTATGCAGCATATCCTTCATATAGATGACCTCCAGATTTACACTACCATAACTGTCGACGATATCGCGGAGGGGACCGCTAGGTTAAAGAGTACTGCAGAGGCTGTATCGATCTGGGATGATGTGGCCTCGCTTACACTCAACGCAGGGAAAACAAATGCTATTGCCATCGGTTCAAGCCAACTCATGTGTAGGTTGAGAGGCACGGAATTACCGGAAGTGCCGGTTGGGGGAGTACTGATACCGTTCTCGGAATCAATACTGAGTCTGGGGGTCTCTCCGGACTCCACACTCTCTTTGACAAAGCTTGTAGGTGCCCTGACAAATAAGTTCAACGAAACACTATAGTTTAAGATTCTTCCATAAATACACCTCTCACAAAGGAAGGCAGGCAAGTATCCCTCTTCGATTTTTTGGTAAATTATCGAAAAAAACTAACACGTTTTTTTTTAGCGGCTGATACGATGATTTAGTCGGTTAAAACCACCCCTAAAATTTATTCCTAAATATCGCCGTTAAAACATATTCTGCAGATATTATCACTTCCAATCATTATTTTTTAATCAAGTGAAATAATTTTTAATAATCTAATGACCCCAATGACCCAGTAATAAAATCGACCTAAGGGTTTGTTTATTTTGAAAAAGGTATAGTCGCATTTTATCAAGTACATTTTCTTCATAAAAATTCATAAATTAACTAAAAATAACTAAAAAAAATCTTATAACCCAATAAACTAATAGTCCATTATCTCAACAATCTAATAATCCAATTACCCAATCACTTAATAATACAATAACTTGTAACCGTATTTTTAAGACAGGGAAAATTATGCGGCAACGAAAAGGGAAATAAAAGAATACTCAAGCGGATTTAAAACAAGACTTAACGACTATTAGTAGTTATAGGGTCACTATGGGCCGTCAAAACAAATGACGTCATCGGTGCGACATCTCTGGTTGGCGCCATGTAAACAGAATTGAAGCACCGATGACCTCATCGGATGACACGCAAAATTTAATTTATTTATATTTTTATTTTTTTATTTTTTTTTATATTAATATTTTTATTTTTTATTTTTTTTTTTTAATTAATAACTTTAAATATTTGACTGCAAACAAAGTCTCTACATTTATAAACAGATATGAAAATTCAATAAAATTTTAATGTTTTTCAGAAATTAATAACTTTAATTTGAATATTTTTAAATTTTGTAAAAGGAGAGGACTATGAAAAGGTAAGTAATTAACAATTGTATTTAATTATATTTTGTTTTATTTCTTAAGTATTCTCTGTACTTACAATTTATAATAGGATTGATAATATTACTTAATCTAATAATACGCATTTTAAATCTTTCTCTATCAGCGGCGATTTGAATCCATTTACCACAACGAGCGGATCTATAAGCATAATTCCAGACACATATGACACGCGTAACATTTTTTTCTTCGTTAATACATACGTTTTTCATATTTAATAAATTAATTTTAAATTTACGTATTCACAAATATGGTTTCTGTACAATATTGTAATTTCATAAAACAAAAGAATAAATTCGTGTTCCGTCAATTTTCTAAATCTTTTATATTCACTTTTGGTCTTTATTTCCTTTTCGATGATATTATCGGACAAATTTTTAATTTGATCAATATCTTTTTCCTTTATCCCTTGAATAACAATTTTTAATTGCTCCGATGAAACGTCTAGAAGCTGGGCTTCGTGTATTTGTTTACAATTTTCAAACAAATACTTACAAATTTCACGAAAACACACAGAAGACACAAACGAAATAAATTCTAGGTATTCTAGCCTTTCATCAATGAACACGGAAATGTTTTGAAACGTATCAAAAGTTACTTTTTTCAAAACTACACTTTGGCGATATCTCTTGATTACCGAATTGTCTATTGTAGCTCTGTGATTTTCTTCAATTTCTATCGCTCGATTCTAGTGACTGAAGGTAAACTTTAACGTCCAACTAGGTCCATAAACTGTTTTATCTCTAAGATCGTCGCTTTCTCCGTTGAAATATTTATTGATGTCTTGGAAAGTAGTTTTGAATGCCTTCCATGAATCTATTGAAAATCTAATCCCGGCGTGGTCACATCCTGCCAGCTCCACGAATGGTTGGATGCTGATTTTATTTTCTGTAAAATAGACCACTTTTCTTTTCCACGCACATATATTCTTTTAACATTTCTAGTTAATTCACATAATTTATGACGTATCATCTTCAGCGTCATCTCGCCTTCAAAGTAACCAATTCCATGACGGTTTCGCATCACCCAGTCATTCTCTCTTCTGATCTCTTTTGGTAGCAATTCTAATCGATCAACTTGACAAACGATCCAATGTCCACAAAAATCACCCTCAACAGCTACTATGGCTATTTCTTTTGGCACAAATTCTCCTTTACAATTTTTTAAGCACTGTATATCGACAACGATGTCCATTTTAAGGCATGTGATTTAAGGCTGAAGGTACGATTGAGACTGACAAGCTGAGACTGTCTCATCTAAAATCTACAATAATTTGTCTGGATGCGTCAATCTCCAAGATATTTTCATATTCGGCATAAATAATGCAATTGACTGTGCTTTCCAAAGGATCATCGAATCGAACTTCTAGACGAACACTACCGAGTCTTATTAAATTCTTATTAAATTCCAATGGGTGCAATTATTAGCCGATAAGTCAGGAGTTAAATCAAAGGTAAAAAGACAGAATCCATGAGGGTATGCCTCGCGTGAAATTCCATTACCTTCGTTAAGAAAATGAATACCAGTACCGGAGAACAAAGAATAATAACAGTCAATGTACAACTTTTTTGTTTTAAAGTCGGGTTGCAGAGGCTTAGAAGGTATTTATACACCATCAATATACAGACATAGGTAATTAATATTGAATTTTCGAAATTGGACGGGTTGAGTTGACGATCGCCATTAAAAGCTTTATTTTTTACAAAACCAATAATTAGTCTTTTTGGCAATTGACCTAAAATAATGTTATCTAATGTTTCACCATGTATTCCGCTGTGCATTGTAAAAGTATCCATAATTAAGGATCATAATTAAGTAAAGTTTCGATATAAGCTCTGTATGCGTAAACATTATTTGGTGGTAAAACCAATTTTTGATTAAAATAAACATCGACTTGATTGAACATCGAATGCATAAAATTATTCACAGGGCCCATCTTTTTTATATTATCGGCACCCCCGGCTGGTAAATCTTGTTCGGAAACACTAGATTTTAAAGACACTTTTAATTTTAGTAACGTATGAGCCAGATCTATATACTCATCACCATTTCCAGGAACAACAAACTCCTCTACCAACATCGTGACCAACTTGCATGTTGAAATATTCTTCGTAACAATCCATTTTATTTTTTTCTTTTCTTAATCAACTCGTTTAAAGTGCAGTGTCACTGTCAACGTTCCATAATAAAATGGTATTCGTTCTCCATGTTGGTCTCTTATATCTATTTCTATTGTTTGGAATGAGTTAAATAGTAAAGGTATGTACATAGGTGGTGAAAAGTTTTTGATTCGCATACCGCCATAAGTATATTCTTCGACATTCAAAGACACTGCGCGCAAAAGACGAGTTTGAACGTAGCTTGTGTGTAGGGTTCGCAAATATCACTGTAAACCATCATCATGCTGGGCAGATCATTTATGAGATTAGATGAATAAATACTAGTTACAGGTACATCGGCATCAACTTTGATTTGATGCTTTGAAATTTCAAATTCAAAAATTCTTCTCAATCTTTTCGAAATGTAAAAAGTCATGGACAAATTTAGAGCACTCGCTAGAGCAAATTCTTCTAACATCGATGTAACAACCACGTTCAATGGTTAATTCTAAATGATTTTTCATAGATGAGAGATCATTCATTTCTCTCATAAGGGTTAGCAAATTTTTGTAAGTACCTGGCTTTATCAAAGATACTTTACTCTCGATTGACGGAAGCAATGCAGGGTCGTCTGTCGACTGATGGAGAACTGAGAATGGCATACGTCTAACGTGAACAATTCTTTCGTCTTCTTCGGGTGGTATGTGTTGAAAAGTGAAAGGTGTATGAATCTCTGCAACAGTCCACTTTCCTTGCAGTTGTATGCGTTGCGGAAGCTGAGTAACAAAATTTGTCGTGGTATTTTCCGGAAAATAATTCATGCTGCTGTTTCTCGGCAGCACCACGTAAAACTGATCCCTCATTATATTTGCTTTAATTCATTAGCTTTTACCCAAGAATTGAACTTATCTGGGTAGCCCTTCCATTTGACGAGATATTCTTTTGCACAGCCTTTTCCCCGCGGCTTTAAAATTTTCTCAATTTCAAAATTGGTTTTGTCCAAATCTTTTCGTACTCTACTCAATTCCTGTTCGTAGCAGAACCCGCCAATTTCTTCACCAGCTAAATCTTTTAAAAAATACACTGTGGGTATCGTATTGATGAAATGCGTTCAATCTTGAACAATTCCAACGTCCAGCCTCCTTCGTATCCTTTTGCGAAAAAGTTTCTCGCGCGACTGACACGTACCAGATCCCCAACGCTGTATTTAATCTTTTTAACGTTATTGCGATGATCATATTCTTTTTGCAGATTTTGACGCGCTTGAGCGGCATTATAGAGAGTCATTTTTATAGCTGAATGCTTACAGTGATTCTAAGCTTCTACAATTTGTTGTAAAATATCAGTGTAACAACGTGTATTATTGTGGGTGAAGTAACGCCAAATTCGTTCTATTATTGTCGTAATAAATCTTTCGGCAATCGCAGCTTTAGTGTCGGGACTGCGAGCAGTCCTATACTCAATCTTTCTTTTTTTCAAAGTCTGTTGCATTTCGTTACCGATAAACTCTTTTCCCTTGTCCGTTTGAAGGCATATAGGTTGACGTGAATTGCTTCTGGATAAGATTTTCTCAAACCCCTTTGTCACACTTTTTGCAGTCTTATCCACAAGGGGTTCAATACATGCATATTTACCAATGACATCGATAACTACCAAGATGTAGGAATAATTATTGTTGTAATATTTTAGTGATCTGAGATCCATCAAATCAGCTTCCCAAACGTCATCAATTTTCTGAACGTTGTACGTGCGTCGTGGAAATCTACATCTGGTGAGTCTGTGTAAATTGTAAGCATTTTGGCCTTCCAACCATTCGACAACTTTCCCAGCTTTATACTTTTTATGCGTAGCTTTCAAGAGTTTGTCAGCTCCTGCATAAGCTGCATGTTTGGAGAGTCCATAGTACAGATCTTTAAGAATTTTGTTCATTTTTCTTTGAAATTTTTATCTCCGCTATCTTCTTTTTCTTCTTTAACCTTCTTTTTTGAGACTTTATACAACTGGATATGCGCGAAAACAATTTTTTAAAAGTAATCTTACTGGTCATACAACAAGCTGTCATAAGTGCCAAAGTTCTTTCATCGGATGGAGTATCCCCCAACATGCGCGAAAATGCTCGCTCAGCCAGTATTCGATCCGCGTGTCGGCATTTACCTTTTTTCTTGTCAGCGTATGCAGTATCGTGCTCGCGACAAGTTTCGTCCAGGGGATTGATACCCACCTCACCACGCTCGAGTTGTTCTGACAATTTTGAGCCAGGACCACAAAATTTATGACCAGGTACATGCATTTCAAAAGGTAACACATCAATTAACGAATCTAACACACTGTTGTGTTCTTCCTGTTGGGATTCTACTTGTGTATCCGTCTCCATTTCATCGGCGACGATCTCAAGCTTTTCTTTGGATATCTTTTCCGTCCAGATGGTGCAAAATACTCTGGGCTCTCACTTGTGAAACTCTTATCAGCGCTAGGAATATTATCCGGTGACAAGAAAGGCAACGTAAGGTTGACTTCGGAATTTGAACTATCTCCAGAACCAATGTTCTGCAAAACACGTTTGTTACCAATAAATTCTCGAGGAACATGTATCTCTCGAAGTGCTACGGCAAACTACCGATGTCCTGGTGGAGGTGGTCTTTATCTATTCCTCATCGCATCGTTAATCAAATCAACAATGTTGGCTCGATGAAGAGTTACACCTTCTACAGTCACTTCACCTTTAGATGACCCTTTAATTTTACCAGAATCTCGCAAATGATGCAGGAGTTTATCAGCGTTGGAACGAAATTTTTTTGGAATACTTTCGAGTATTTGAGTATTGGTAGATTTTTCAATTACCTCTTGTTCTTCTTGTTTCGTTTTGTCTGTTTATTTTTTGTCGCTTTTAGCCATTCATACACTATAAAAAGTGAGTATAAGTTTTCTAAATGGAGAGATTTAAATATTTTAAATTTTATACAACTGTAAGAAATTTTTTTTGAAAAAGTATAACTCAAAAATTACTATAATTCATTCATTTTTAAATAAAACAAAATCACATTTTGAACAAAAATTTGCGTTTTATAGATCACAAAAAGAGCCAAACTAAATTAATATTTTTTCATTTCAGAAGTTGTTGTGGTGTACCCGGATTTCTTCAGTAATCAATCATATGCATATACCTATTCAAACAATGTTAAGATAGAATTTATCCCATGCAATGAAGAGGAGGAAGAAAGATGCAATATTAAATGTAGTCAGCATGTGGAACTTTGTGCCCACGTGTCAGATGATTGCATTTATTGCAAATGTTATTAAATGAGAAATAAAAGGACAAAATAAATCAGAAAACTGCATTTATGGTATTATTTAATTTAATATTAATTATAATTATTTCTTCCGTGTGTTTTCAATTTTAGCTTAAAAATGCTCCAAATTACTTGGGAAGATTCGATATTTCCCTCTCATACACCTTTAGGACCATTTAATTAAATTTATTATTAAATAACTATAAATTAAGTAATGTAAGTTATTTAACTTTTTCAGCAGACCTTTTTTTTAAATTATTGAGGATAAAACGAAAAGCTGCGGTCGCCTACTATCTACAAGGAGAGTATTTGAGTAATGGATTTCCCTGTAACTTTAGGATATGTTTTTAATGTTAAAATGTGCAGGAGGCCGCCTCTGTTCGGCGTAAAGCTCGATTTTTCAAAAGTGATGTGCTCTGTTAGCGAAAAATTAAGAAAGATCGATTTTTGTTTAATCGCCTATAACTTCTCAACTATCAACAGTGCAGTATTTTAACAATTAGCATTCGAAAGATGAGATTAAGTCCTACCTTTATTTTAAAAAAAAAATTCATCAAAAAGTTTAAATTCCTTTAAAAGTTATATAGATAAATAAAAATTTACAATCAAATTAAGCTAATCCTGGTAGAAATCTCAATCCAATTTTTCGGTAGTGAATAGGTATTTTGAATTGGAAGCCATTAAAATTGCGAAGAAAAGGCAGAAATTAGGTAGAATCTAGGCTAGATATTAGGCAGAATCTGGCTAGAAATTAGGTGGAATCGAGGCTAGATATTAGGCAGAAAT
>JAWWML010030419.1:0-12661 GCA_035047165.1 Ormyrus rosae
GTAACTTTTAAAAAATCGAGCGTTAGACCGAATGGACGCGGATTTCTTCATATTTTAACATTAGAAAACATATCCTGCAGTCACAAGGAAATCCGTGACCCAAAACTGGTGTCCTTGCCTAGTGAGTCACGATTTTGAGAACCGGAGAAACAACAAATTAATATTAGGTAAAATAAGATGCTACTGTTCGGTCGTCAGCCGTCGTCCGTCGTTCATCTATGACGTCACTTTATTAAATTTTCTAATAGTCGATTTCTAATAGTTGATGTATTAATCATATAGACTAATATATTGATATATTAATACATCATAAATTTATATTCCACTTCCGGTTAATTACTTCCGTTCTACTTCAGGTTTACTTCCGGTTTACTTCCGATTTGAAAAAGAAAATTATAAAATTGTACTTTTATTTTACATTTTTTTTATTACTTTAAGAAGCTAATGCTCGTCTGTCTCCGGTTTCCGGTCGCTGATCTATTAATTCTAAAAAAGAAGAAAATAAAAATTAAAACAAAAACAGATAATGCCTTCTAACGTTTGCAATTTCTTTAATTACAAATAATTAGAATTGTTGCCCAACTTCCACGACGGGGACGTGTTAGTAAGGACTTTTAGAGAGTCATTTGGCGCATTTTATTATTGCTACTGCTACGTGTTTTATAATCACAGTATATATTATGTTTGCTGCCGTTACTTGTTTTACAATTACAGTGCATCTTGATTTTGCTGCCGCTACATATTTAATATTAATTATTTGATATTTTTATTATTATTATTATATTATTATTATATTATTATTATTTTTCTTTTCTCAAATTTCAGTTCTTACAATACTTCTACCGACCGAGCATTAGCGAGAGAGGAATTTTTGCAAGTCGATAATTAAAATGAAATTGTGTTCATAAAGTAAAAACTAAATTACCTTTTCACTTCTATGAAAAGAATTTTCCAATTATTTGAATAATATCCACAAATTATATTTGATATATATATTTTGGGCGAATCATTTTCGTACAAAATTTAAAAAGGTATTTGATCACTTGTATTTGATCAAAAAGTTTTATTTTTTACTATATTACTAAAGAATGTCATTTATTATGAGAATTAATTTAGAATAAGCTGAATTAAAGCTTAATATCAAGTGAAAAATAATTGAAGTGAAAAATAATTCTCGAAATTTCATCGCTCAACGAATGTGCAATTAACGCATAGCTTTTATCACATGCGGGATTGTGAAGGTTCGCCGGCGAAAGATAATACGTTACGATTTTGCAGCAGCGAGTTTCATCGCGGTACTCCAATTCTCATATTGAGCAAACTATTAAATATTTCAGTTATTTCGGAGTTAGCCACTAATTTTAGCATTACGCCGCGTTAGCGAAACTCAAAAGTCGAAAACCGAAAGTTGCGACTCATTAACAATGGAAAGAATTTATATTTCCGGCGCTATTAACTTTCTGTATTTCGTCGGTACAGTTCGGTGCATAAAAGGCAAAGTTTTTAATGAAGTTATTTGTTTTGAAACCGGCTGGAAATGAGATAATACGAAAATGCCGCGGGAACTTGTAAATGCACCCTTGAGAACCAGTCCGGGCCGTGAGTTAATTTCAATAAAATGAGAAAGCGAGAGAGAGAGAGAGAGAGAGAGAAAGCTATGCCGTGTGCCCCCCGTAAACACGGCGCTCTTTTATTTAGCACTGAACAAGCGAGACCGACAGACTTCAAAAGTTGTTTAAATATTTAGAACGAATTTACGTCTGTTTTTCATCTCGAAATAGCAGACTTTTAAGATAAATCGGACTGCTATTGACAATAGCTTTTAGATCAGGAAATAGGTCAGAAATCTTTACACGCTATTGAATTTTCTAGCTACTTATGTATTTCAAATTAATACATAATAGAAAAAAGGACAATGACTACCTCGTTCATTGTATTTAAATATTTTCTTTAGCGCTTTCGGTATCCTGCAAGCTTCTTTTATGAATAATTCAATGAGTCTTCAATCTTGATGTTTAGATTAATTGATAATGTGCAATGAATACGTTAATAAAAGCTAGAACGTTTAAATAAACATTTTAATTTCAAAGTTCTTGAGCGTCTTAAAATTTGCATTTATAAATAGCATCCCTCGAAAGCAGTTTCTAGACTTGAGAACTGCGCCAGCAAATAAAAATGCAGCTTTACATTCTTAGGGTGGAATAAGACGTTCTTTAATTAAAACATTGCAGGGCGTCAATGGATTGAGAGAACGGCCCAACGTATCAATGGGCGAGTATACACTTCCGCATTTATCCGCGCTCGAGTGAATCTCTCTTCGTGTCTTTTCCTTTTTTTTTCGCGTCGCCGAATCAACGTTGTCTGTGCTTAATAGACGGGTAAACAGATATTGTTCGATCGCACCGAGCGCTACTCGTCATTCCTTTTGCCAGCGGTCTATTCATTCAAAAGACGAGCGCATAACGTTTCGCGCACGCGCGCTAACGAGCGAGATAACGAGTTTTTTCTTCCGGGGCTCTCTTCCCTTTTTTCTTCTTTTCTTCATTTATTTATCTGATGCTTCTTCCCGCTTTTCAAACGAGATTTCATCCAGATAATTGACTCCGAATACGCAGAGAGAGAGAGAGAGAGAGAGAGATAGGAATCTCTCACATAATTATATAGTAGATAACTACTAACAATAATTGAAGAAGTATGATTGTTTTTTATCTTTATTATATGAATAAAAATATTACTTGCAACCTAATACTACTTGCTTTTGCGAGATTACCTTTAAGCGAAATTTAATAACCAAAAGTGTGTTCAAATTTCAATTCATCAATTCATAATTATTATTAAAAGCTGATTGTTAATACCTTTAAAATTTTTCCTTAAAGTTGGCAAAAATTCGCTTCTCAATATGAAATCTCGTAATAAACAACCTTAAAGATCCCGCAATAAATAAAAATGAATTAGCATCAAAAGAGTAACTAGAAAAAGAAGCACAAATAAATTCGACTTTATTAAATTCTGCTCTTTCCCCTTTATCAAAAAGTTCATTTTTCAAATATATACGGCTCGCGAAAGATTACATTCCGACTACGCGAAAGCTGGGGAAAAAAGCAGCGGAATCGAAGGGCAAACCTCGGAAACCATAAAATACAATTCCGCGCTTAAAATTTGGAGCCCCCGCTGAAAAGAGATTTCAGAGCCGCCCGCATTCATAATCGGTCGTGCGCCGCGTCCGTTCTTTCGGCAAGCTCGATGGTAGGTGAAAAACCGGCGTAGAAAAAAAGTGCGTGACACAAAGGGAAAAAGGCACGGGCAGACTACGAAACCGATATACAGTGGCCGCTCCCCCGGAAACGTCTGGGTCGCCCTGGAAAGACATCGGATCTCGTGGATTTTAATGAACACCCCTCGTCGGTAGTTAGTAACCCTTTCGCCTCCACCCCTTTTCCCTGTTTGCTTTGCCCTCGTTCCCCCGTCGCTTTCGCTCTCCTTCCCTCTTTCTGTCTCTCTCTCTCTCTCTCTCCCTCTTCCTTTCGTCCAATTAGCCGGCGAAAAAAGCTGCGCGCGGCTCACTCTCGCAGCCGCAGATGTTTACATTACATTAAATCCAAAAAGCCTCGCGCTGCGAAAGCTCGCCTGAGAGATGGAAAGGTGAAAGCTACGTTTATTTCTTTGACGGAGACAAGAGGGACAGAGAATGTCGCTGTCTCCTTTCCGCGAAGAACTTTCTCCTTCCGACTGTTTCTGCCATTTTCGCTTTGCCCGAGGGTTTAAATTGTTTACTTAAGGAATTTTCTTAGATTATTGTGGCCGCGAACGCCGCGCGCTAACTGATGCCTTTTGCTCGTTGGAAAACTGCAACGCTCACTAGCATTGCGCCTGTTCCAGGTCTGTTTCTGGATTTCGTCGTTTCAGAAGACTTTAAATATAAAAGAACAAAACTGGAAATTTTATTCTAATTATTAAACGCAAATGTTTCGCACAACTGTCTAAAACTCATATTGGTTAATAAAGTAAAGTTAAGGTAATACGAAAAGTTTACATGATAGATTTTTGCAAAATTTGCCGTAAGTCATAAAATAATAATAGTGACGTTTTTCTTATTAAATTTGAGTGAAAAATATCTAAAAATGGATATTGATTCCATGAAAAAAATTAAATTTATTAAATTTGTTAATATAAAATTTTCGAGTTCGATAAATCTGAACAATTTTAAGGTTATCTCTTACATATATTAATGAAATACAGATAAGTATACACATTTGCGAATATTGACGTAGGCAGAGACTGAAAATTCCAAGTTAATATTGTTGATTTTACAAACACGTACGCTATTTGAGTAATGTTTGATAGTACGACAAAGCATGCGAGATCTTACAAGAATTAATACGCGACTCCACTATTTAGTTAAGTATATATATATTATTATAGAACATTTTGACGTTTTATTAATGATTATTTTGTATTTCTATATATTTTTTGCAGTTTATTTTATTTTTATGTAATAAATTTTTATTTCACTATTATACGATAACAATCAAATTTATTTTCAATTTTGGAAACTACATTAAATTGTATACTAAAAATTTATCACGATTTAACAAAAAATACAATTTCCACCTTGGGTCAAACAAATTTCGCGCAGTTTCAATTTTCCATTTTACGACTTCGATACTTTACGAGATCGTAAACCAAGATCATCCCTCGCAATGACTTGTCATTCCGCGCTCACTCGCATGACATTTCTCTATCCGATTCCCCAGCATTTCTCTTATTTTTTTTTTTTTCCTATACCTCTCGAGTTGTCGCGGCGCTTTTTTCAAGCAGGGAAGATAGAAAAAGGACCGATCTTTCGCGCTTTATCGGAGAAACTGTCGCATGCAAAACAGACTAGTCGAGCGCTCTTTTTTCTTCTCTCTCTCTCTCTTTCTCTCGTCTCGATCGAACCCGAAAGAAAAAGAAATCGTTTCGAGTATCGATGAAAGAAATCTTGCTTTTAAAGTCATTATTCTAATCTGATTTGGCCAATGATAGCTGAGAAAGACGAAATCTGACAAACGTATTCGCTTTAATGAGGAGCCATTGTGCGGAGAAGCAAAGAAATCGAATAAGGCTATATATGCACATTCTGTGAATAAACTGGTATATTATTAGGTTACAATTCATCTTCGACGAGGTTACAAAACTGCTTTAACTTTTATTCGCGCTTTTTCAAGCTATTTAGGGAGCACTATTTTTGAATTGGCTTTATTTTGGTCCAAGTAAATGCATTTTCATTAAATATTTATTTTCTTAACATCCAGGTACTACAGTTTTACTTACCTTCCACAGATAAGGAAGTTTAATTTCGAGAAATATAAAGCGTCTGCAAGTAACTTTAATCGAAGCTTTTTTAATCATTAAAAACAGAAAGTTGTTTTTAAACGTTTAACTTTGAAGTGCAGTCATCTTTAATAAATAATTTTTCAAATTTATAATTATTAGAACCATTTAAAATTTACAATTGGCTTTTTTTACGTAAAGAAGAAAAACTGTCGAATTCCACTAGTAAAAAGTTACTTAAGAATACTTCTTATAGTGCACCATTAACGCACGTCACCAAAGTAAACGATTCTTTTTTCCCGTTTAGCAGCGCCTGCCACACATTACGTAAAACTCGAAGGTGCATTTGAACTTGCTGGAAACGTTGATTTGTGCCTTTTTGCTGGTTCTTTCGTATGTACAGCTTACACTGTTTACACAACGGCGAAGCCAGTTATAGCGCGACTCTCAACAAAAAGGGTGAGAGAGAAGCGAGCGCGCGAAAATTATCCGCATCATTATGGTCTGGCATTACGGTTCGTGCATTTGTGTGTTTATTAGCGGCTGGCTTACTTCAAATGTTTAGATATGCTAATTGTCGTTAGTGAACGATATTTGGTTTCGAGGTTTTTATGATAATTGATGCATTTATTTATTTCCGAATAATTATAAAAAAATAAAGTACGCAATTAAAAGGTATAAAAGCTTAGTTCACGATTAAATTGTATAACCACGTTTCGAAACATTTAAAAACATTGACAGTGTGTGTACGCAGAATGTAGATTAAGTAGGTAAGCACTAGATTTAGTCAGACATCACGTACGGGATAATGTATCACCAGTATGTAACTTAACAAAAACAGTTTTTACTCCTTCTTTAAAAGTAATCGGGTTAAACTTTTTTTTTTAATTTACACAATGTTTTTTAACATTTTAATTCTCTTCAAAATTGAATTTTACAATTATTCGTAAATGTTCGAAGCAATCAAATATATGCGTAGAGTTAATTATGAAAATTACGAATTAATTATATATTTGAAGGACTAAATTGAAATATGAAATAAATTTGAACCCTCCGCCGGCTAACAAGTCTTAACAACTCACACCGCGCTCGGCGGCTTTAAGCATTGAAGAGAGGAAGGAAAGATAGGTGTAGGCGAAAGAGGGAGAATAAGATCAAGCAGATAAAGCAGCGGTAGACTTTTCATAATGCAAATTCAGTGTGCGCAGATTCGAGTGGATTAAGCCGATTTTCGTCGGGGAAAAGATTAAGTGGTCGAGGGGGGAGTATCGTCTTGGCCTAGGCTTCGGCGGCGGCTGTTTGCATCGTTGTGTACACAATGGACTGCATTATACCGGGCGGTGCGCGTACGCCGAATAAAAGCCGGCGCGCTCGTGCCCCCGACTCGAGTCGAGAGAAAGCGCGCAGAAGGGCAGCGTAGGGAAAGCGAGAGGGGAAACGTTAAATATTTGTTTATTTAGGCGCTGATTTACTCTCTGAATTTCTGAGAGCGAAAATTACAAAGGGACCGTGTGTACTTCATGAATCCGGCGCGCATTGTTGCCCGCTTCGCTTAGTTCAGCTCTGCGGGCTCTGCGGATTTTTTTTTCCCCAGCGAAAGTGCTATTGTCTTTATATTTTTAATGAATAACCATGTCCGCTTTCCGTTTGAAATTTTTCTTCCAACGAATTTACAGCATTTACTTACCATTGCAAAGTTTTTTTTTTTAAATTTAGTTGTTTGTTGGTATCCCGCTTTTGGCTAATTGCGACAGTGAAACTATTAGTCACTTAGGTGAGGCAATAATTGTATTTTTACATCAACGATTTAGGTAAAATGTCTTCGGAAATTTCGGACTGATGGTAGACGGCGGATTCGAACATTCGCCCTTAGCAACCTTATCACGGGAAATAAATTTTGGAGTTTACTTCAAAGTGAGAAAATATTAAACTTCTGAATGATGTTTTGATCTTCATACAGTTTTATTTTTCATCTGCGCCTTCTATCGAAATAATTTTAATAAGATTTCCATTAAACTCATGTTAGATAATTGGGAGCAGCCAAATAACCAATGAAGTAGAGTTCTTAAATAAAGGAACAATATTTTTTAATAAATTATTGTGTAAAATTAACGGGTATTAAATTTCGACGATCGCTGTGTAAATATAAAAAATCAGCAAAATTAGGAATTGGGAAAAGGGCAATCTTGTAGGTAGTCGCTGTAAATATTATACACCTGTAAAAATACTTTACTTAGTTTTTACGAATACTTTGCTTTTAATATATTTAATACACAAGAACATGAAAATATAAATAAATAATTGTTATTTTCTAGAACGTTGTTTCCGCGTACATCCATTTAATTAAAGTTGAATCAGTTGTTTTTGGAAGGCATTAAGTTCAGTCAGAGAGTAAATAAAAGTTTCAAGAGTTCTGCTTCTCATGGAATAGATTCGATTTCCGAGATTATTTCAAAGCCATCAAAAGTTCGTCTCTGACAGTAAGAGCGTCGCTTTATTATTAACATTTGCACTTAAATTTAATGTCACACATAAAAGCCGGAAACTCGTCGACGTCCTTCTTGACATTCAATAGTCACAGTGGGGATAGGTTGGAAAGCGTAAAAAGCAGATGGAGTAAGGGTAAGATATCATCTAACTTTTCCCGGACTGAAAAAGATAAATAGAGCTACCGTGCAAAGTATGGAGGAGGAGCTGCGGAAGGAGCCGGAGATAGGTAATGAAAGTAACGAAGACGGAAAGAGGAAGAGGAAGAGAGGCGCGGATGGAGAGAAGAATGGAGAGCGGTAACAATGAAGGACAATGACAGAGTCTACGCATCAAAAGAGATCGCTGCTGGAGAGGGAGGGAGGAGAAGTATCCACAGTGCGATATTATTAATAACGCATTTATGGTAATGCCAAGGTATTACGGTAAACAATGTAATACCTTCTCTCTCTTCTTACAAAGGAGAGGATCTCTAGCCCGACGTCGGTTCGTTTGTCTAGCAAATACCCTCTCACTCTCGTTGAGAGAGAGAGAGAGAGAGAGAGATAGAGAGAGAGAGACAGAAAGAGAGACTGACTGTGCTAGCATTTGCAGACCGCGATCTTCGGCTCGAGAGGTTTGTCGTCGCCGCCGAGTTAAGAGACGGAAGAGAGAAAGAGACAAAGGATGCGCCACAACGAAGTGGATGACGTAAGAAAAGACGAGGAGTCGCTGATGAATTTGAGGAAAAGCCTGAATAATACACGTGTCTCGGCGCTTTTATTAAAACGCCCAGCCAGTTTCGATGGAATTATTTTCTTGAATTAACGCTTTATCCGCGGGGCTTGCGATTCTTGGATAATTCACTTCGCTTTAAACGAGTTTCTGCATTTTTCAGATGAATTTAAAGTCTCATTAGGCTGATTTTTAAAACGGTGCTTGAAAAGATTTAAAAATCGTTAATTGGGTACAATTATATAATATTTCTAGAGAATATACATTAAAATAAATAAATACATTCAAATTTATTTTTTTAAGTATATTTAATTCAACTATTATAAATGTATTAGTATTACAACCAGTTACTTTAATATTATTTTCCTCTAACTTATGTCTCATTTATATAGCATTTCCTTCATTAAATTCGTATTTTTAATACAATTTGTAAAGACATGAATTTTCTTAAGAAACCACATTTTCCTTCTTTTTTGAATAAAAGGTAAAGTACGAAAGTTTTTTGAAAGACCTGTTTTTGGCGCATAAGCATTTCTTTCAAACTCTTAATTAAATATTTTAAAAAGATCTCGAGTAAAGAAAGAAACCAGGTAAAAATTTTTGCTGCAATTGATGCTAGTTCATTCGTACTTAATTAATACTTAACGACCATAAGAATGAAGTACAAAAGGAACATATCTATAGTCGCTTTAAAATTTCATAATGACTAACAAGGAGAGTGTACGACATTTGGGTAATGGATTTTCCTGTAACTTTGCGATACATTTTCTAATGTTAAAATATGAAAGAAGCCGCATCCGTGCTCTTTTAGCGAAAATCTATGAAAAATCGATTTTTGTTTAATCACTTATAACTTCTCAACTATTTATGGTACAGTATTTTAACTATTGACATTCCAAAGGTGAGATCAAATCCTATCGATTAAAAATAATTACATTAAAAAATCTTTATTTGTTCAAAAGTTATAGTCAAACAAAGAATGACCATTAATATAATATAAAAAATCTACTTATGTAATTTTAGCCTAATTTTATTGCAAATTTTTATTTCGCTGTAATTTTTGAACAAATAAAGATTTTTTAATGTAATTATTTTTAATCGATAGGATTTGAATTCACCTTTCGAATGCCAATAGTTAAAATACTGTACCGTAAATAGTTGAGAAGTTATAAGTGATTAAACAAAAATCGATTTTTCATAGATTTTCGCCAAAAGAGCACGGATGCGGCTTCCTTCATATTTTAATATTAGAAAACATATCCCAAAATTACAAAAATTCATTACCCAAATGTCGTATTCTCTCCTTGTAAGATATTTTGGATGTATCCAACACACTTACACAAAGAAACATACATACACACATACGCAAACTCACTAACACAATGAAATTAAATGAAAATTGGACACAATGAAATCAAATACAAAATTGTGTTTTTAGTATACTACATATAAGATAAGAGGAGTAATCCTAGAGCTTTAAAAAAAATAACGCTTAAATATAATAGCTTAAATAAAAACAAAATGTTAAGAAATAAATTTCTATATGATTTTATAATGTAATGACTAATAAATTAGTTATTATGATTTAAATTGATAAATTAATCTGTTAACATTTTTTAATAAATTCAACAGCGTACATTTTGCTTTATCAAAGAGAAAGCTTTGTAACGATAAAAATGATTAAACTTTGTTGATTTTCGATATTTTCAAGGTTTTTGAGTCAGACAAGTTGCCTCAAATAGAAAGATCATTAACGTTAGAAATATTTAAGACCGAATTTTTTTTTTAATTTGATGATTTTAAGGTTAATATTTGAAAAATAAAGTCATTTTTTGTGATGTCAGGATGTATGTGCGTATCCCTAATTTTGTCCCCACGATAACTCTCGAACGGATGGATATAATGAGCTGGAGTTTTGCATAGGTTTTGAGCATGTTTGAACGTAGAACTGATTAAATTTTGGAGTAGTTCTTATTATCTTAAGTATATTTTTAAAGGGGATGTTGGATTAAAAATTGACGATTACAATACCATGTGGTTTTTCGTGATTGAAACAATTTTAAGGCATTTTCGACCACTGAATGCTAGGCTAGCGAGGTAGCTGCCATCATAAGAAAAGGAAAGGTAACATAATAACTTATGAAAAATAAAAATTGGAGTTAAAAGTTAAATATGAAAGATAAACAAGCCAGATGGGCCATGCTGTAAAGTTACACGTATTGTGACGAACCTGTCTGAGATTCTTTTTTACATATGTATATATCATATATATGAAATATATATAGCATATAACCTATGACATATAACATACATATAACATGCCATATATATGATATATAACATATGTATAGCCTATGATATATATATATATAGCATACATATAACATGACATATATAGCATAATATATAAAATATGACATATAACATATTAAATAAATATTCTTCAGGTATTAAGATAGTTGCCATAGCAACGTTTAGCGATCAATAGTCTTTTTAGATAATATAAATATATTTTCACCGCTGTTATCGTTGTACTAATTAAGACTGTTGCCATAGCCATAAGACGGTTGCCATAACAACCAATAGTCTCTCTATATAATAACTGGTTTATTATGATAACTTACTGTACAAAATTTAATTTAAGTACATTTAATAAAATTATAATTTAAAAAATTTTTACCAAAAGACGTAGAAACATTAGCTACCAAAGCAACAATTCCAGCTGCTGTAAAAAAATGTTTAAAGCTAGGATATAATCCAATCATTGGATACGCTATGACTGTAAAAATGACAGGTACTGCTATAAACACAGGTGTTTCAGCAATAGTTTTACATAAGAAGTACACATCAGTTCTGTACATTCCATTCTGATTTTCTCGCAAAAATATTGGAAGTTCAGAGCAAAATACCTAAAAGAAATTAAATTAATTTAAATATTATTTTTATATAAATTCGTTTATAAGGCTTCTTACAAATGTTGATAAGTTATAGTTCATGTTTATAAATATTTAAATTTCTTGCAAAGGGCCTAGCCAGATAAGATGGTCAAATCCCCCCAACCGTTTCGCCTACGGAAATGTGTCTAGATATTAATCACGCGATTATCGTTTTTATTTTCCTGTACAATATTTCCGCAACAGTATTTTCAATAATGTTGCGAAGTTCTTGTCGCAACTAGTAGCGCTAAGAATATAATGTTATATAAAAATTAATTAAATAGTTTAAACAATTTACAAATCCCGACAGGCTTCAAACCGTTCGGTTATGCTCCCTTTTTCTGCCTACGTTTCAACACGTACTAGCAGAGGGTGGAGCCTGTTTAATTTACGAATTAAAAAACAATATATATAAAAAAATGTTATTAATTACTACTGGGCGCTTCAACCAGAATTCCATGGCCTGGCTAGCCCAGACCGCTTCTTACGGTATTTCGCTTATTTCAGCAGCGTGAAGGAGGGAGTTACCGGCTAGCTTTTGTCCTTTAGCTACGGGTGTAAGCCACGTAGCGATAAAAAAAAATGTCGTGGGCTAAAACCTCACAACTTTAAGCAGGCTTTTACCATGCTTATTTAAATAAAAAAATAAGAAAATATTTGCGAGCTTTTACCACGCAAAATAATTGGATATACTCTTTTATTTAGGCGGGCGATAACCACGCTAAAATAACTGAGTTTAATTATTTAGTTTATGCGGGCGATAACCACGCTCAACATAAAAAGGTAATAATATAAAAAAGATGGATTATTTAGTTTAAGCGGGAAATAACCACGTTTAATATAAAAATATAATAATGAAAAAAAAATGAATTATTTAATTTAAGCGGGCAATAACCACGCTTAGTTAAATAACAACAACAAAAAAACGGTTTCAGTATTCAATTGATTTTAAACTAAGCAGGCTTTAACCTTGCTTATTTATATATAAAAAAATATGAATATATTTCATAAGCAGGCTTTTACCATGCTTATAAAATAATTTAAATAAAATCCAATAGTTCACCACACTATTTAGGGAAAACAAGCAGGCCACCTTGCCTGATAAAAAAAAAATGATCCAACTAATAAATTTTAGTTTAAGGGGGTATGATACCGAAAAAATTTCAAAAAATGGAAATTTTTTTTATTACATATTTTGATTGTATATGTTA
>JAWWML010030430.1:0-12651 GCA_035047165.1 Ormyrus rosae
CCTGTTTCATGTCAATCCGTGGAACGGTTCAAACAGGAGTTGACGCCAAACTCCAAATAACCAAAGTTTTCAGAAAAGAACATTAAAAGAACTTGTTATTTACTTCTGAAAACTTAACACTTGGCACAGCACAAATTTCTTACACTATAATTATCACTTTTATTGAATGGTTAAAGCTGATTAAAGATGTTCTTTTCGCACTCCAATGTTACATGGAAAAGATAACTGGAATCTTCTGAAGACAATCGGGGCACTTTTTTGTCGAACATTATTATTGATGGCACGTAGCATTAGTAAAATATCAGGATCATTATTAACTCAATAACTGTATAACTATTTTTCTTCAATAAATTGCAGATGGTGATACTCCAGATGTATGATGTTTAAAGCAGCATAATGTCTGTGGCATAATGTAATGCTGCCACATTACTGAAAATTGCAAATCTATAATGGCACTTAAAAATTACACTTTTATAATAAATATTTGAGGCACAAACCTATCAAAAAAGCTCCAAAATAAAGTCAAATGATGGTTAATGACGACCTGAAACAGAAAAATAAACGTTCTCTTTAGCCTGATAGCTTGAAATGTTAATGGAACTTTAACATTTACCTGCTTTGAAATAGTAGCATTGTGTCCAAGAATAGTTTTTTTGAATGATTTTACACTTTGCTTCAAAGAATAAACAATATAGTTAACCTCAGCGCACACTTGAGGCAACACATTAGGACTAAAAAGCGATCAGCTGACAAAACGTACAGCCTGCGGCAACTGTGGCGACACGACTGAAGCGCGATGAGCACGCTGAATTCAAAATTTCAAAATTGAAATTTCTTTATCAAATTAACCAAAATTTTTAAAGCATGATAGAAAAATGTTTGACAATGTTAAAATTATAATTAAACTATTTTTACAGTGATTTATTTAGCAAATCTTAATTTTAGTATTTTTAGAAAATTACATTTTAAGCCGTAACTTTTAAAATTTTTTAAATTTGTGTCCGAAAATTTTTTTCTAAGTTTTGGATAAAGTGTAAAATCAAAAAATCAAATAAAAAAAAATTGATTTTTTGAAATTTTTTCGGTATATAACCCCTTTAACAAAAAACTCTTTTCCAATTTTGATGTTCGTGAATTGATAGGAAGTACTTAAACGAATAAAATGAGCCAATTGAGTGTAAAATAAATAAAAATTGAAACTTAGGCACTTTTGGAAGCGATATTTAAGAAAAACAAAATGTTTGATTTTAAAAACCGAGAAAGCAGATTATTTTTATGTAATTTCATTTTTATACAGTTTATAGTGTTCAGTTAAGTCTCCTTTATGCACTTAATAAGCAAAAGTTAATAAAAACATTTAAATATAGTTATTATCAAACGTTTAAAGTGCAGTTTTCTAATTTATGTTTAAAAAACGATAATTAGAAACTAATTACATAACTTTCCCCACTGTAGGTAATATCCAAGTATATTTTAACAAAAATTTCACAAAGAAAGAATAGAAAATGAGGACGTAATCTGGAGGAAACATTTCAAGCTACAAAAGTAGGGCGGATTCCCGGACTCACCAGATGGAATTTGAGCAGGATATTCGGGCTGATTTCCGGGTTACTTAGGCGGATTTTGAGAAGGATATCCGGGCGGATATAGCTGAAAATCCGGCCGGATATCGTACTGAAAATTCGCCTATCTATTGATCCGGTCGGATTAAAATCCGGCCGGAATCCGATACATCCAAGCGGATATCCTGCCGGATATTTTCAATAGCGTTATGTTCGTCTGCTGCGTCTTAAGAGGACTCTACCGAAATTGCCCAAGTTCGAACTGACCGTAGCGCCTCCTTCAACTATGAAAATCTTATTTATTAATTTAAAATTAATTGACATCGCTAGATTCAGTAAATAAAGTTTTCTCACCTGTAGGTAATATCAAAGTATATTTCAAAAAAAGTTTCACGAAGAAAGGAGTAAAAATAGAAACGCAATCTGGAGGAAAAAATTTGAAGACGCAGCAGACGAACATAACCAATATACTGTTGTAACTTGAAATGCTTCCTCCAGATTACGTTCACACTTTCAATTCTTTCTGTGAAATTTTTTGTTAAATATACTTGGATATTATCTACAGTGGGGAAAGCTATGTAATTAGTTTCTAATTATCATTTTTTAATATAAATTAGAAAAATATACTTTGAACGTTTGGTGGCGTACTAATCGCCTGGTAGAGCACTCTTCAAATTGTTTCTTCCAGATTACGAATTTTCTAATTTATATTAAAAAACGATAATTAAAAACTGATTTCATAGCTTTCTCTACTGTAGGTAATATCCAAGTATATTTTCAAAAAATTTCACAAAGAATTGAAAGTGGGGACGTAATCTGGAGGAAGCATTTCAAGTTACAACAGTATATTGGTTATGTTCTTCTGCTGCGTCTTCAAATTGTTTCCTCCAGATTGCGTTTCTATTTTCACTCCTTTCTTCGTGAAACTTTTTTTGAAATATATTTTGATATCACCTACAGGTGGGAAAATTTTATTTACTGGATTTAGCGTTGTTAATTGATTTTAAATTAGTAAATAAGATTTTCATAGTAGAAGGAGGCACCACGGTCAGTTCGGACTTGGGCAATTTCGGTAGAGCACTCTTAAGAAGTTTAAGATATGCTTATTTTCAAGACCAAAAACACTTTAGTAAGTTGGTTAGTGATTTAAAAATGTGTTTAACTTAACATCAAATGATCTCGAGAGAAAATAATTATTTTGTACTGGTAATTAAAGGTCATGACAGGTACTATACAATTTCATAAACCAAATCACTTAAAATAGTTTTTCTTCCTTAAAAATAAGAATATTTTAAAATTCTAAGATTAAAATATCTGAAAATCCAGATCTATCAAGGTCAGACCGATCATACATTCGCGAATCATCGATCTTAAAAACAAAGGTATGGTGGTGTCTCATATACAGAACTCTTGAGTGCTGCATACTCAATAAGAATAGAGAAATCAGAGTACATAACACTAATATGAAATGCCCGAGTTACTACAAGGCAGCAATCAGTTTTCAGTATATTGCTTACATTATAAATTAGAGACTTTTTAAGCAAATTATTATTATAAAATCCATATTTAAAAAAAAAATTGTTTTTCTTTATTAACAAGTCACGGAACGGAATAATTTTGAAGCCTGTGTTTCGATGAATGATCAACAGTCGCCGCCAATACTTAGAATAAGTTTGTGTAACACTTGCAAAACTTATAAATTGTTTTATAAATCGTTCTATTAATAGTACTTTTCGCCACAAGGGCATAAAATGGACTTTTACGCCCGTGTGACGAACATTATTTTTCGATGCAGGGGTACATAAATTCATGTATACCCTTGTTAGACAAAAAATTCAATTTTACGTTGTATTGTAGAAGAGCGTAATAGTATATTACATACCTAGGCCAGTAAAATAAGAAATGTCTCAGATCACACGTAATTGTCGGCCGAGGCGAAGCCAAGATTGAGAAACGTGTGGTCTGAGGCTTTCTTTTATACTGGCCAAGGTGTGTATACTATTTTTCTGCTACACGTCGCCGGAAAGCGGCAACTTCGTTTCGCGCAGCGGCCCGAAACGTGCCGCTTTCCGGCCGGAGGGCAGAAAAAATAGTTTTTCGATGCATAGGTGCGTAAAATTTGTTTTTACACACTGTTTTGGGAGCGTAAATTGCGATTTTACGCCCTTCTACAAAACAATGTAAAATTGAATTTTTTGTCTAATAAGGGTATATACGCGATTTTACGCCTCCGTAAAATAGGAAGTAAAAACGAATTTATACACCCCTACATCAAAAAATAATGTTAGTCACACGGGCGTAATTAGACTTTTATGCCTCGAGCGCGATCCGTGTGCACGAGGGCCAACGTAGCCTTGTGGCGAAAAGTACTATTCGATCATAATTCTCTGATTCCGTAGATGAATTAATCTAGCCTTTTTATTTAAATGTATTCCATTGGAATATAAGATGATTTTTCACAAACAAAGTGGTTATTCACTAGTATTTTTTAAGCAGAAGTCGTTTTTCGCTTCCTATTATTACGTTTACGTTTTTATTATAAAATTTTATTATTAAGGGTATGTCGGAGCTGGGCAGTTGTCTCTCTCGCACGTACGAGATTCTAACCTAACTCTTTACTTTTGTAGTTGTCAAATTATATCTTCAAAAGTAATTTTTTTGCTATAAATCAGGTCGAATATAATATGTTATTGATATACCTACACGGGAAATACCTTTTCTTACATATTGTGACAGTAATTATTTAATATTCAGAGAAAAAGAAATATGTGCGAGAGAGACAGCAATAGCCCGGCTTCGACATCCCCAAGGGAAACTATATAAAATTTATTGATGTTAAAAATGTGTTGTAATTTAACAAATTCTTAATAGTTATTTATTGGTACATTGATCCTTGTACAAATAATATTTTTTAACACTCAGGGCGTAAAACTCAGTTTCTAATAACTATTTGGAGGGACTAATGTAGTTCTTTTTCTCCCTAGGGAGAAATAAAAAATATGCGTTCACGTCCTTGATGAAAATAAGACTAATTTTTGAAAACTATTTTTAGCTTTTTTTAATTTTTCTTAGTTTTTAAAATTTTTTTTCATTCTTGATATATTACCATTGGGATTGGAACAATTGGAACCATAAAATATAAAATATAATCCGGGAAAAGAAAGAAAAAGTAAAGAAGACAAAAATAGCCGAAAACAATCAAAATAAACCAAAATAAGTTAAATAAACAGAAAGGTAGTTAAATTCACTTAAAGAAATCAAAAGCAGTATAAAAAAAGTCAAAAAAGCAGAAAATAAGTTAAAAGTATTCACCTACAGAGTATTGAAAAATGAAACTTCATATAAATTATTTCATTGTGTTTTATTTTTCCAATTTTACATCTTGTTAATGTTACGTAATTAACCACAGATTACATTTTTTTTGTTTATTAATCATTTGCCAAAAGAAAAGGTTACTTAAGGACGTTTACACGCAGCAACGGTGGTCAACTTTATTGGAATTTTGAAAATTGTAATTTATTTCCATAATTTATAGCGATAGCCTTCTATAGTTAGTATCTAATACGAATAAAATAGTAAAAAAATTTTATTGTAAAAGCAACAGTATTAAAACAATGTTTCACAATAAACGTGCTCGCGCGCTAACACTATACATATAGATATACAAATAACATAGGAGTTATCTTTCGAACACCTGTATCGTCAAAATTAGTATCTGAAGCTGTTATATAATTGGTACCATATTATTCTGCATATTCCATAGAATCATAAAGCAGTTTTTCACAACAATCCAAAGAAAACTGCTTTTGCTATCTGTAAAAATATGCTGCCTGGAGAGGCCTACCATAGGAACTCCAAACTAATAAGCTCAAGTTCAACATTGAATTTCTCAAATTTTAGTATCGCAAGGTGGGTTGAAATTTTTACCAGTTACAAAGTATACTTAAATTGACATGTAGTTCAAATTTCAAGCAAATCCTAAGAAATTGAATTTTCATGTGAACGTCCTTAAATGATATTATTAACAACGTAATATTAAAATAATACATAATGCAACTAGTGCCTAAAGTAGGCATTTTTTCCCCGGGTACAGTTTGTCACTCGAGTAAAGCGAGGTTGCCCTGTTGAAAATATCAGGATAGATAATCTACCCGGATTTCAGCCGAATTTCACGCTGATATCACCCTGACAGATCGGATTTCTAGCGAAATATAAGGGCGGATTTTTAGCGGGATATCAAGACGTATTTTCGGTCGGTTATTCACGAGAATTTTTACCCCGATATCAGAGCAGGTTTTCAGCCGGGTATCCACGCGGATTTTCAGCTGGATATCCGGCTGGATTTCACGCTGATATTTTTTTGATCGAAACGAATATTACTCTGATCTCATGCAGATATCACTTTAATTTTAAGCCGGATATCAGGGTGGATTTTCAGCGGTATGCCCAGGCAGATTTTCATCGGGATACCAGGATGGATCTTCCGCCAAACCTCCACGTGGATATTTATCGGGATATCTGGCAGATTTTCAGCCGGATATCAGGGTGGATTTTCGGCGGAATATTTTGGCAGATTTTCAAAGGATTATCAGGGCGGATGTTTAGCGCAATACCCGGGTAAATTTTTAGCCAGAGAGCAGGTTGGATTGTGAGCAGGATATTCACATAAATTTTTATCAGGACATCAGAGCTAATTTTAGCTGGATATCCGAGCAATTTTCAATAGAATATCAGGACGAATTTTTAGTAGGATATCCTGCAAATGTTTAGCCGATATTAGGGAGGATTTTTAACGGGAGATCAGGGCGGATTTTCATATGGATATTCATGTGAATTTTTAGCGGGATGTATGAATAATCTCTTCATTCAATAGATAGGTTTTGAGCAAAATATTTGTGTGTATTTATCTGTTCAGGAGGCGGATATTAATCTGACCTACTAGTGTAATTTACTATTTAATTGGCGGTATTCTATCAAGAGACTTAAATCATGGATTAAATGAAGTGGTTTTCTTTAGATATTTCGTTTAGGGGATTTTTTGCCGTTGAATGTTGTGATTAATGGTGTAGAAAAATACATATTTATTATTTACGTACTAAAATATAGATTATAAATTATTTATTATAGAAAATTTAATACCAAAATAAACTATTTCTAATAAAAAATAAACTTATTTTTAACAGTTCATAAAATCTAATTAATACGAATATTTATTTCCCAGCTGAAAAATATAACGTAAGATCTCACATGATATCTCACATGAGATCTCGCGTGAGGAATTTCTAAAACAGTTTTGAACATCTACTTTTTTTACAGATCACGAATTCTACATCTTAGGTGTCGTTCACAAGAAATTGTACAATTTGATGTATTCTCCATTCTTTGTCATAGCAAATTAATTATCTGTTGCAATTCTTTTTGGCAAGATTTAAAAACATTTTTATGTGTTATTAGTTTTAGATAAGCTCGAGAATTTTCACGAGGTAAATTTAAATTTTCAATCGAACTATGTATTTGACATCGTCTACAATATCTGTGACTTCCATATATTTCTGCTTTTTCTATACATCTGGTTTCAATATAACGAGAAAAATCTATAAGTGGTGATAGTGAAAAATGGCCCTAAACCAATCACTATAAAAAAAATTTGATCGTATAAGGCATAGAAAAAGACTAATTTCCTAAAATTTTTAGCCCTCTAGCTCGTAAGGGGCTCCCCCTAGTGACAACAATCCAAATATCATTTTTTGGCGATATAACGAGATCCAGTTGCTCAATTTTGACGAGTTTGTGCGAAAATTTAAGATATTAAAAAATTCTATAAAAAAAAACCTTTTTCTGATTTTTCTAATAGTCACCGTATATATAGATATACGTTTGAAAATTTCAAATTGCAATAAAAAAAAAAAAAAAATTAAAACTAACACCTCGCTGAAAAAATTATATATTGTGTATATTATGCCAAACTACTCCCTTGAATTTTTTCAGATTTTTAAAAGTGGTGGACATCCCTTAAAAAAATAAAAATAATTTATTTTTTGCCATGTTACGTGCCTAAGAGCTGCTAAACAAATTTTTTTTGACCTTTATTTTATCCAAAAAGACATAATTACTTCTCATTATTTCAGAAACGAGGAATACGGAGCATCAAAGTCCGCACAAAATGAATAGTAAATGGGTCCCAGTCGATTAAGCTAAAATAGCGGGGTATGTTGTAATTTTCGATTTCCTGATCAAAAGTTCTCACGGGCCCAAAGTGATCTTATGCATAGTTTATTGGCTGATATTAGCCGTACGCCAGATTAAGCTTGACTAAGTTTCTAGGTGATTGTTTTGTTAACTGCGGTCTGTAATAAATTCAACCAGTAGTTACATGTTGTTGGGGTAGCCGAACTTAATTCTGGAAATTACTTGAACGTGTAATATCACCTTTAAATCATGCCAAGGTCATTTCAAGATTTAAGGTTTGTTAGGTAAAGAAAAGGCTTGCATTTAATTTCAAACATACTGTTGTGTGGGTATAGGTATTTATAGTCAATAGGTTTTAGGCTTCATTCAATCTGAATTCGAAGATGGCTTGATCCTGTTATAGTTCACCTTCAGGTCAAGTCTAGGTGATGTCAAGGTCAAACTAGAGAAAATGTTACTATTATATTTTAATCAGTGGGTTCATAGGTTTTTGATGTCGCTGAACATGGATTTGGAGGTAACTCAAATCTGCAAGGTCACCTTAAGGTTGAGTCAAGGTCATCCCAACATCAAACTAATAAAAAAGCCTGATTTGAAATTAAATCATACAGTTATGTAGGGTTCAGAGGTCACTGATCTGAATTCGGAGATAACCCTACAAGCTTATTTTCAGGTCAAGGTCATTTCAAGGTCAAACTAAAGAGCAGGCTTGTATTGTATTTCAACCAGTGGATATATAGAATTTGGAGATAATTCAATCTTGCAAGATAACCTTTAGATGAAGGTCTGAAGTAAATGTTTGCACTTCTGTTTGTCTACTTACCGTCGTCATTAGCCGACGCGATTAGGTATGCGAGTGAGATTTTCCATATGCGTAGTGTGTGTAGACACATGCACTTGCATAGGAAATATCCGACAAGGTCTTTAACAAATACAATATGTAATCATCTACAACAATTGTGTCATCTCAAACTTTTTCGATATACTTATCGACTTTTACGTACCACTTTAAAGTTAAGGTGATGGTGAAAATCGATAGATTAATATAAATAGTTAAAAGTGTCAAAATCTTTATGGGCGTATATGTTCTATTTGTGATTATAGTCTGCATAAAAATCTATATATTCACTGGTTGAAATGCAATACACGCTTTCTCTTTAGTTTGACCTTGAAATGACCTTCACTTGAAAATAAGCTTGTAGGGTTATCTCTGAATTCACATTAGTAACCTCTGAACCTCATATAAATGTATGATTTCAGGTTTTTTTATTAGTTTGACCTTGAGATGAACTTGATTCAACCTAAAGGACAACAAAATTTTTCTAGCAGCTTTTAGGCACGTAATATGGCAAAAAATAAAAAAAAATGATTTTTTTAAAGGGTGTCCACCATTTTTAAAAATCTGAAAAAATTCAAGGCAGCAGTTTGGCATAATATACATAACATATCATTTTTTCAGCGAGGTGTTTGTCTTAATTTTTTTTTATAAAGTTTTTCAATATCTTTAATTTGCGCACAAATCCGTCAAAATTGACCGACTGGATCTCGTTGTATCGCCAAAAAATGATATTTTGCATTGTTGCCACTAGGGGACGTCCCTTACAAGCTAGAGGGCTAAACATTTCAGAAAATTAGTCTTTTTCTACGCCCTATACGATAATATTTTTTTTTATAGTGATTGATTTAGGGGCACTTTTCACTATCTTATCCGACTACTCCCTTTGTCCTGATATTCGACTGAAAACCCGCTCCGATATATCACTGAAAATTCGCTCACATATTTCACTGAAAATTCGTCCTCATATCAGACTGTAATCCGGCTAAAATCCGGGTGGATTATCCGTCCTGGTATACGGCCAGATATTTTTAACGGGGTATACGTTACGCACTGAGTGCTTTACACGCTAGTGAAATAAACGGGATAAAAGTGCGAAAAATTTGATTCTCGGAAGAGGATGATACTCACCCTCTTCCGAGAATCATATTTCTCACGTTTGTCGAGCAATATTTTTTGATACAGGAGGCGTAAAGGCGATTTTAAAATCTTCAAAG
This sequence comes from Ormyrus rosae, assembly GCA_035047165.1. Taxonomy (NCBI): domain Eukaryota; kingdom Metazoa; phylum Arthropoda; class Insecta; order Hymenoptera; family Ormyridae; genus Ormyrus; species Ormyrus rosae. Next base: position 9,804 of record JAWWML010030430.1, read on the forward strand.
TGCGCAGTCACATAATAGGAAAATAGTAAATGCTAAACATGTTTAAAGTAGGCGTTTTTTGCAAAGGTAGTTTGTCACCCGAGCGAAGCAAGATATAATGTACTATTTTAACACACCCAATTCAATCGCAAATCGTAAAAAGTGCTACATTGATTCCCTATATCTCTCTAGTTCCTAGCGCCATATGCCCTCACTTTTGGCTTGGGCACAAACAGCGCAACATGCACAATATGCATAATTTATCATTTTTTGGTAAAGAGTACAAATCTTACGAATGTGTTAAAAAATCGTATATTGCACTCGAAAATACCCATGTAACATTGAATGTTGGAGCAATGTTGCTCCAATGTTGCTTTGCTATATTAGCCATGATGAGAAATATTCCTACAATACTATGTAACATGTATGCAACCATGAGGCTTTCCAGCGTATTCCCTTGCGAGGATATTCTTGGTGTACTTGGTGTATTTCTTCCTGGTTTGTCCTCTTTTTCTTAGAATTTCGGTCCTTCTTTTCCTCTAACGGGCATGGTGACGAAGCCTTACGCTTACTTGGTGTACGTGCCTTCACCGAGTTATGTACACCTGTCTGTATAGAATTGTCCCTCTTTTTGGTAGCCTCATCGTTTGGCAGATTTTCCACCTTACTTAGCATAAGCCCAAAGCTCTCCTTTTTTTTTTCTCAGCGCCTCGCGTCCTCCTTCCAGACGCTTCACGAGGGTCATGACATTCGATAGGTCGCTTTTGAAGGACTTATGGATGTTGGTTGCATTTGATACTACACTATCCATTGAGTCCAGCCTTTCCCGTATCCTATCCCATATCTTCTTTTCTTCTTGCTCAGCGTTCTGAATCGTATGGATGTGCGCGCGAGCGTGTGTGTGTGTGTGTGTGTGTGCGTGTGTGTGCGTGTCTGCGTGCGTGTGTGTTTGTGTGTGTATACGCCTGGATCTCAGCTTCTACTGAACGGATTTTCATCGTTCACGACTCATTTTTTGTGCTTTTTTTTTGCGATGGCGGCAAAAAAAATCTTTTTTTGTTTAGCTGATTTGTTTTTGTTTTATCGCAAATTTTCGATTTTTGAAAAACATAATTTTAATTTTTTTTAATGATAGGATTGAGATATTTGAATCGAACAAAGACCAATTTAAAGAGCATAAAAATATCTACAATTTCAGAGAAAAAAAAGTTACTCCAGCTCTTATGGTTCTTTTGTTTTTAACAAGAACGTGTTTTTTTTAAAAGCTTATAATTCTTAATTGAAATAATCAACTGCTCTGAAGAAATTTTTGGTAATTAAAAATATATTTAGCTATAATCTGTACAAATTTCAAGCCATTTTGTGAATTAGTTTTTGAATAAAAAGCTGAAAACCGAAAAAAACGAGTTTTCTAGGGGAAACGAATACGGAAATAAAAATACTTTAAATTACTTGAAATTTTGAGAAAAGGCAGATCTTTTACATGTTCAAAACTGGTTAGTTTTCCTGCTTATAAAACGTATTAGTTCAAAAGATATTAAAGTTTTATTTATTTTGTTTCAATTTTTTGAATAGCTTTATCTTAGTGAATAATCGATCTCTTTCAATGATCGACCACTTCTTTTTTTCGTCTTTAACTAAACTTTCAAAATGAAAAAGAATTTTGGAAGTTCATCTACTAGTTTTTGTTTTATAACGATATTAAGGGGGTTATATACCCATTTTTTGGTCACTTTAATCACCTGTAAAAAAGAAATTTTAATCAGTAATAGATTATACTATTAATATAATAAAAATATAGCTCATTCTTAATCAAATGAGCCCAGACAGAGGTCTGTAGGCCCATTTGATTCAGAGATATTGCAATCTCAAATTGTTTCCTTTGGCGTCAAATTCTGTTTGAACCTATTGATACATTTTCATAAAACAGGGCTTAAAATCTTTGTTTTTTATGTCATTTAGGGTCAACGCTATTTACTAGTGCAATTTTTTTGATTTAGTATTTTTAAATTAAGAAAAACTGGTCAAAATTGACAACTTTTTATTAAAATTTTGGGATTTTTCTAGTTTCTCTTAATTTTAAGATACTAAATTAAAAAAAACACACTAGCAAATAGCGTTGGCCCTAAATGACATAAAAAACCAAGATTTTAAGCCCTATTTTATGCCAATCCATCAATTGGTTCAAACAAAATTGAACGCCAAACTCCTAAAAACCAAAGTTTTGAGAAAACAAGAATAAAAGAATTTGTTATTTTTTTCTGAAACCATAATACTTGGCACAGCACTAATTTCTTAAACTATATAATTACCACTTTTATTGAATGGTTAAAGCTGATTAAAGATGTTCTTCTCGCACTCCAATGCTGTAAAGAAAAGAGAACTGGGCTCTTTTGTAGACAATTTACACTTCTTTGTCGAACAATGCACTTCAGCATGAGTCGAATAATATCAGGATCATTACTAAATTCAGAATCTTGTAGTGATTCTCTAATCGTTTCTCTTCTCCAATAAGTACAAGCTTGTTGTAGTCCGTACCCATGATGTTCAAAGCAATATGTTTGTAATATCAAGTAATTCTGCTGCACTGCTGGAGGTGCACATCTATAACTCAAATTACACTTTTATAATAGTATTTAAAACACAACACTGTATTAAAAAGCACCAAAAAGTAAAGCCTAATGTTGGCTTAAGAGGACCTGAAACAAAAAAATGAAAGTTCTTTTTAGCTTGACAGCTTGAAATGAAACTGGAACTTTAAAGTTTACCTGCTTTGAAATACTAGCACTCTTTCCTCGAGTAGTTTCTTTGGAGACATTAAATAATTATACACTGCTTCAAAAAATAAACAAACATGGTTAAACTCAGC
>JAWWML010030451.1:0-12631 GCA_035047165.1 Ormyrus rosae
ATTATTATGCTGTATAAAATATTTAGCACGACATTTACACTTTTATATGTTTAAAAAGAAACTTACTCCTCTGTCCATTTCGGCGTCAACGGCGACAAGAACATCATTAATGTCAACTTCCTCTGTAGGAGCAGCGGTGGCCACTGCGGCGAAGAGAACGATGGCGCAAAGGCCCAAGAAGAAGCGAGACTGCATGTTAACAGATTACTGAATTGCGAATAAGTCAGTACTTACTTCTACCCGTAATCGATGCCGTATTTATATGGTGCGAAACTCTTGTTAAGTTTGCTTATGTTAAACTTGGAAATTTCGAAGAAAGGAGAAAAAATGTACACAAGTGTGACGGTATTATCGTACGGCCAATTATTAATCATAATGTTCACATCCATTTATGAAATGCAGGAAGTGTGTCTTTCAATAATCAGAATTACGTTTGTACATAATCAGAATTAGGTATTCATTTATAAAATCAGGAAGTGTACTTTTTCTTCAATATCAAGTCAGTATGAATAGATAACTTTAGTTTGATTATTCCTCTTGCTTTTTTTGTCTAAGTTACGTTTTATTTTCATTTATTATCAGCCATTAATTTTGAAATTGTTTATAGAATATCACTTTAATAATGTTAATGTTATTTTACAGACGATAATGGAAGATATAATACTTATCTTGAAAGACAAAAAATGTTCTGTAAACGAATGAGTTTAATACAAATACACGCTTCCTAGTTATTAAATGAAAAGATTTAAGGAACAAAACCAAATGAGAAAAATGATGATTTATTAATAAATAATTATTTACTGATAATTTTCGAAGTTCATAATAACACCTACTACTGGTATCAAATTTTTTTTTGCTAAGCTTTAATGTAAGAATACTTTGAAATATAGGATTAAACAAATATTTTTATTATATACAGTGATTAAACTATGACGTAAAATTAGCGATTCTAAGAATCATATGTAAACGACTACTTAAGAAATAATCATTAGAATATATAAATATTGAGATTTTCAAATATATTACACGAATGTTAATTGTAATCAAATTATACAAGTGTGTTGAATTGTACATGTTTTTTTGAAGTTTGTATCATTTTTTAGAATATAACCAAACATTTTGAGTATTTAACAATGCTTTACATATTATATCGTGCAGTTCCATTTAAGCAGATACAAGAGGATATTTTAAAAAACTATTGAGATGGAATTTCAAAAATTCTGTTTTTTAGGACTTTAAATATTCTAATAACAAAATTAATATTTAAATTTTGTTACCTTTTCATTAAATTCTAAAATGAGCATATAAAAATAAAATAATAATAAAAACGAGATAATAATGGAACAATAAATTAGTTAGGAGGAAGCTAACTGCCAATGACTTGGCAGCGGTTTTATTTAAACGAATAGTGCATGAATAGTGTATACTCAGTCTATTCTCGAACTTTTTTAACTCTTATTCTACTTTTGGTTAAGGAAAACTTGAACTTACTCCTACTTAGTTGCAAAAAAGTTAAGCACCTTAAACGTCAGTAAAAGAAAAAGTAGGTATTTTGTCATTCACAACTGCTTTTTGTCATAAATATATTATAGCATGACGTTTAAACTTTATTAAAACCATGGTGGATGTTATAGTATAACATTCTTATCACCATTCTTAGTCTATTGACTCGAGCTGCTCGGAAATAGTAGAGAAATAATGTTTTTCTCTATCCCTGGGCGATAGTACGTTGACTGTTTTTTATAAACTCAAAAACTGTGGTTCCTGGGTTCCACTTCACTTGACCTCTTTCGGACACTTCATACGGTATTTGATTAAGCGCGTTTGTGTGTATTCGATGCCCGCCCAACATTTGTAGCACGAGCGTAGCGAGTGTTACTGGTTGGGGCGGACATCGCAAACACACGAACAAGCAGATTTTATATATGTATATCGAGTCATATATTGAGTCAAAAGAAAGAAGGATAGAGAAAAAGGGGGAGAAAATATTAAATAAACATAAATTTATTGATTAATCATTTAATTTATAGTCTTTATTTTTATAAAACTAATAATTTATTTATTTTATACCACTCTCACCTCAAAATCACGACTTTGGCATGATTTTTCGGTACCCGTGTCGAAGAGTACTATTAAAAGTAATAACGTGCTAGTATTGACATTAATTTTTATTTTCTATGATACCGTACAATAATTATATAATTAATTAATAACAACCTCTACGCCTAGTTTTAAGCTCCAATGATGTAAAATAAACGCGAATAACCGATTCGAATTTCCCGCCGTCCGAAGCGAACACGCGCAAGCGAAGTACCGGTGCGCGCCGCTAGGCGGCGACGGCCGGCTCGCGGCCGACCCGCGGTCAGACTAGCGCGGGAGATACATATAAGCGAGGCGGTCCGGCAGGTCAATACCCTTCGCTGACCAAGCGACCGCTATCACGGAGAGGCATCTTTTTGTAGATGTGGGCAGATATACTTCTGCCAATACCTTCAGTGAATAAAGCGAGCTTGAGTTTTTTTTTTTTAAAAACAGAAAAATCTCTTTTATATATATGTATCGTTATGTTCTTTTCTGTTATTTTCGTTACTTTTTGTAGGTTACAAAGTCTTTCTCCGATCGGCAGACAGAAAAAAAAGAAAATCGCAGGAGTGGGCAAATGTGCTACTTTTTCTAGCCTAAGCGAACTGCGAAAGTACTTTCGCCCAAGGGATAGAGAAAATGCCTCTTTTATAGAATATTGACTACTCGAGCTGCTCGGAAAATATCATTGAAACCATTCTTAATGTTTTACTGTAACTTTTGTACTATATCGACTTCTTACTTTAGATATCTTTTACATAACCTGCATATAAAAGTTTCAGATTTTTCATATTTACTTTTCTTATTTTTTATTTTCCAATTTGCTTTAAGTTCTTCTTCTTCATCGTATGTTTTTACGTTAGATTTAAACAGACATACTGCGTGGCATTTGCGGCAACATTTTTTATATTCATTCATACTTCTTCGTTATAAGAGACAAAACAGTAAATGCAGATTTCTTGCATATTATGTGATAGAAGTAATAAATTGTATGCAATTTCTTTTCGATAATTAATTGGATCCAGTTTGATATTGAATTCTTTCTACTTGTCTGAGCTTTCCCTGTAATGCATCACATACACTCCACAGTTCTCAAAATCATTTGGTGACTGATACGGTCTTTGTTCTATAACGTCAGTCTCTATTTCAAATTTAATTTTTAACGGTTTTCTTAAACTGGATTCTGGGTTACTGTTATTTAAGAAATTATTTAATGTTTTTATTAGTTCCATTATCATATGGGTCTAATAAAATTAATTTCTTCTCTTGGGTTTTGATCACCAACATTCTCCAATGTCCGTAGTACCTACGGCATAAATATATTGTTTTTGTAATCTTCAGTAATATGGCATATGCTTCTATTTTTGTTTAATCTTCTTTCACTGAAATCACCCAGAATAACTACTGTGTCATCTGTATTAATATATGTAACTTCATGCCAGTTATCGATATGCATGGCGGCATAACAGTCAATTACCAATCCACTGATCCATTTACATTTGTTGAGAGTTACGAAGTCTTGTGTCGTTAATTGGAATTTACGAGTTTCAAAGCAATTTCTGGTCGAATATTGCGAAACTGTTATAACACTTGATTTAGATGCCACATAATATTTAACATCTTTTATTAAACCATTAAAAAATTTATGAATACTCTCTTTTTTCGTGTCTCCTATAATTTTGTTAGCATTATTTATGTTAGCTTCTGTGGCACTATCATTGAGCTTCTTTATTACATCATCCGTCAGCACTTATTTTGTGGCACTGACATTGGGTTTCTTTATTTTGGAGTGATGTTTACTTTATACATCTTTACATTCTTCTAATTTCTCTGAGTTTTTTTCTTGTAATATTTGATTACTGAAACTTTGTAGTTTTAAACCTTGTCCATGCGTAAAATTACGTTTCGTTCTCGTATTGTTTTTTTTTCCACTCTTCTTTCAGTAGTAAATTTGATGCAGGATCATCAAATTCATTATTATAAATCGTATCTTTTGATTCAATTTCTTCTGAAGTGTTTTTAGCTATCCTTGCATCTACTTCCTTATATTCCTTATATTCCTAGGTAAAAATAATTTATCTAATTTTAATAATCATTTTATATAAATTTTGTAAAGATTTGGTTCTATACAATTAATATAAAATTTTTACATAAAAGTGCAAAAAATATGAGCTCCTCTAATAGTTATCGGTTACTAATTTTGACGTGAGAGGTTAAAAGGTGAAGATGCGTCACCAAGCGGAAATAATTTTATTTTTCATGATTGCCGCTTGGTGGCGCATCTTAATCTTTTAACCACTCACATCAAAATTAGCAACTGATAACTATTAAAGGAGCTCATATTTGTTGTACTTTTATGTAAAAATTTTATATAAAATGTATAAAACCAAATCTTTACAAAATTTATATAAAATTATTATAAAAATTAGATAAATTATTTTTACCTGGCTTTACTGACGTTAGATTCTGGTAGCAGTGGCTGGTATTTTCTGTTCTTTTTGTTCTATTGCTTGTTCCAATCTTACCATTTCTCTATTATACCTGATGTAAAATGGAAAATTACGGTGAACAGAGTCACTTTTATTTTCTTCTTTAATTACTTCTTCGTACTCATTTAAAGTAACATCTAAAACTCTTTCATTTAATCGTAATTTTTCGATTGATTTCGAATGATTTCAATTCTTTAAATGCCCCTTTATCTTGAAATTTCCTAGTTGCATAAGTAGTGTCAACTAGTATGGAAACATTTTTCATAAAATGCGCATAACATAATTTTAAGAGTTATATTTTTTGTAATTCTACTTTTTTTAAACAAACTTTATACATAATGTTTAAATATTGATTAATGGTCATGTTGTTCCATCCCTCTGTAATTGCGCGGATTAAAGCCCAAGACCAATCAACAATAATTGCATGACCTAATGCATTTTTTGTATTTATCTTTTACAAACTCTTTATACTTAATTAAGAAATGAGTAATTGAAGTTGCGCCATGTTCCGACGTTATCATCTGACATAATTTAATAATATTAATGTTATGTTTCGCTAATAAACAATAACGGAAGATTCGTTTGGCGTCAATTTCTTTTGGTTTGCGTACATTTCTTTTGGTTTGCGTACAATAGATCCCGTGGCATCCAAATGCAGTATAATATTTTTTTGATTTCTCATTGTTAGCAGATCTTCTTCAGTATACATTATAACTGTTAATGGCAAACCGGCAAATATTAAGAAACCGTCTTTTAATTTTTTTTCTTGTATTTGAAGTTCAAATAAATTTCCAAGGTCCTTTGATTGAAAGGACAGATGCTCCTTTCGCTGCTGTTCGCCTTTCATATTATAAAGAGCATTAATGCTAACGAGGTTTTGATTATGACCATCAGCACGTATCTCAGGACAAGTTTCTTGAACTCTTTTATTAAAATTGTCAATAGGTCTTTCGGATTGTAATCTGTCAATAAGATTCCTTCGCCTGAAATTTCTAATTTCCCTATTAACATTTGCAACGCTACTAGCGCGAGTGAATGTAATATCTTTGACGCTGGATACTAAAACGCAGCATACATTTTCGTCCATATTATTAATCTTGAACTTATATCGCTAATCATGATCTGCTCTTTTGTACCATGCATAAGCTACCGCTTTTCTATTATTAGGTCGAATAGAACCATAGAATAAAAACAGGCATGTGCAATGAATTTCATATAGCATTAACTCTCCAATTAATTCTTTGATTTTCTGTTAAACTACAATCATTTTGCAGCCTTCCTATTTCAAATTCTATCTCTGCAATATGGTTTTTAATTACTGGCACTCTTCTCTGCCTTTTTTTTACTTTCATTTTCGAACACTTTCTCGTATTCGGAATCCGTTGTCTCTTCTATGCTTGAGATAGACATTTTTGAACTATGTTTTTGTGAACGACCTCTTTGGACGCTTAATATTTGATTGCTTATCATTCGAACTAAAATTAAAAACATTTTCATTGTTTTTAGTTTTAGAGTTCGTTTTTTTCGGTAAATAGCAGGGTTTACTAATATTTCATTTGGAAGAAACAACTGAATTTTCTTTTGTCTTAAAAAATTTTTTGTTATTCGATTTTTCAACGGGCGAAATTGTTTTGTTGCAAGCTACTTCTTGCACATCTATAAGTTTCTTCTCAGAAAAAATATGATTGTAAGTTTAGCCTAATTTTATTGCAAATTTTTATTTAGCTATAACTTTTGAACAAATAATGATTTTTTTATGTATTTTTTTTTAATCGATAGGATTTGATCTTACCTTTCAAATGCGGGGAGTTAAAATACTGTACCGTTAATAGTTGAGAAGTTATAAGTGATTACACAAAAATCGATTTTTCTCAGATTTACGCTAAAAGAGCATATAACTTTTGAAAAATCGAGCGTTAGACCGAACGGACGCGACTTCCTTCATATTTTAACATTAGAAAGCATATTCCAAAGTTACAGGAAAATCCATTACCCAAATGTCGTATACTCTCTTTGTCAGTATGATCGCTATGAGCATTGACACATTCTGTCTAAGTATCACTGCAAACCTCTAAAATATTTGTTTTTTCTACAGAATCAGTAGAAACAGAATCAGTAGAAAATGATCTTTCATTCTCGATCACAGTTTTTTCTTCTGTAGCAGTACAAAAAGATTCTTGATTCTCCTTCTTAGCTTCATTTTTTTCTTTTAAAATAACCCAGTATCCAGATCTTATGGAGCCTATGTGAAGAATTTTTAGTGTAGAAAGACATGATTTCTTGCAGTCCAAAGTTTGCAGATATGTTATCTTATCGTTTATCTTCCGATAACATCACATTCGTAAATTCCTGCGAAGACACCGATTTCATAGTCCGTTCCATAACAGCCATTTTTACCCATCTTGTTTCAGTAGCTTGACACATCAGTGTACTTTTCATCTTCTTCTTCTTGTGTGGCCCGAAGAATATCAACTTCATCAGCCCAATTCTTAGCTGCAAATTGAACAATGACGTTCCTTATTTTACTATGAGATTCTTCATCACCGGTAACATGGTATGATAAGCATCTGAATAAACAATTTCCATCTGCTTTCACATCTATAATTTCATACGATTCCACTAATCTTCTTTCTTCGAAATCTTCCTCTTAATTTCTTCGTCTTCGATTGCTTTACTTTCCAATCGTGAATTAAACATCGACTTCAAATTGGAATTACGCCGTTTTCGTAAATACTTTACTCTTGATTTTTACTGCGCATTGTTCTTAATTTTTATCGTTGACACAATCTATGTATAATAAAGTGTACAAAATCAAACGTCGAAAAAAATAAATACAAACCTTAATTAATAAAATGTATATACGGTGTATCAAAACCATTTTTTAATCGATACAACGCCTAGATCCGGAGATATATGCAATCAACAAGGAAGAGCCTCTTTAAAAACGTTGAGTATAGTGAGTGAGTCGCATCTAAATTTATTATGGCACAATTAATGAAATATAATTTTTTAAATCTTTCAGTGCTATGAAAGTAGTTGATGCAGAAATGAACTAGAAATGGATCTTATTCTTAAGAAATGCACCAAAGTTAAAAAGTGTGCGCAGTCATCAGAAAGTCCACTAAAAAAGTTAGAAGAAAAGTTATATGATGCTGGAAAATTTTGGTATATTTATAAAAATGCTTAAAAACATCAAAATGATATATAGAAACTTGCAACTAAAAAGTTATTCTACTCTTAAGAGAAAAAAAGATAAAACAAAAAGTGATTTGAGTAATTCAGAAAAACCTATTGGTTTGATTAAGCGTGGAGAAATTTTGTTACTTAATTATTCAACATGGAAGAGCCTCTTTAAAAACATTGAGTACAGTGAGTGAGTCGCATCTAAATTTATTATGGCCCAATTAATGAAATATAATTTTTTAAATCTTTAAGTGCCATGAAAGTAGTTGATGCAGAAATTAACTGGAAATGAATCTCAATCTTAAGAAGTGCATCAGAAACTTTACTAAAAAAACAGGAAGAAATGTTCTATGGTGCCAGAAAATTTTGAACGGCCCAACACGCTTTAATTGTAGTTGTATTCAATTGATAAACTGAAAAGGATATTACCATTTACCATTAGTTGTTATCATTTGATTGACCAAAAAACAAGTTGGATCTTGGACAAACCAACAAAAAACATTGAAAATTGTATTAATACATGAAAAAAAAAATGTTTAAAAATAAAAAATTCTATTTTACCTTGATAATAGGGTTGAATATACATACAACCAGCTAAAAAATCCAAAAAAACCAGCTAAAAGATAGCGTGTGTTTTTTATTGCGTTATTATGATCTGCAATGTGATGGGTCAAAAAGTACTCTCTATTATTAATTATAACACAAGACCATCACCAGGCCAAAAACTTGGAGTAACACTTGCTCCCTTGCGATCATGTGTGAAAATATACTGAAAGGTTAGGTTTATGACAGAGTGAAAATGTTACGTCATAAACTACAAAGTTGTACAGCCTTTTAACCTGCCTCCTATACATAAACAAGAAGACGTACACTGAAAATACTTTCAACTGCTTTTTAAAATAAATTTGTAATTTTAAAATAGATTTTTATATATAGAAATTTATATGCTGTTTCTGAATCAAGTTATAAAATATGTGGATATGCATTCGTACAAAATATGTGATATGCATAAGCGACATTATTTTCAAAATTATTAATTTTTGTATGTCTTATTTTAGAGCGATTGAAATCACATTTTATTTAGAGTAATCATTATAGTTACACTAAAAATAATGTATTAATTACCTTTGTAAAGGCTTTTATGCTTAGTGAGGATAAATTATTTAACTTTAATAGTTGTAAAAATCTTACAAAATAAATATGTAAATAAAACTTAATTGTCTGTTTTTAGTATTTGCATAAAGTACCCTTTGCCTGCTTCCTGCTTGAAAAAGAATTAGTAATACACGCCATAAAATTTAGTACTAAATTAATTACTAAATTCTAAACTACTAAAAAAGTAAACGAAGTAAAATAATAGAATGAATCATTCTATTATTTAAAAAAAATGAAAACAAATTATAATAAATTATTTTATTATTAAATACATTTCTTGATATATTTTAATTTTAAATCAAAATAAATAGTTTGCAATACGTAGCTATGTGTACGTATGTATACAAACGTATACATAGTTATTATTTCTGGTATATATAATATCGCACTTTACTCCTAATTACCAGTAGCGTTGAAAATTTTAAGTAGTCTAGTTGACAGTTGAAGTGAAAGCTACTAAATAAAAAGCCATGGCCGGAAAAAATTTAAAGTCTATGTTTACCACCGATGAAGAAATGGAGTTATTAGAAAATAGCGATGCAAGCGCGTAAGTAATATTCTAAATGTTTATGCAAAATAGCATATATTGTAATCGGTTCATTCAGCGCAATTAATTTAGAATTTTGTTTAGTAAAATGTTAATTCAAACGAAATTCTAAATTAATTGCGTGGAAGAAACATTTTCCAATGCTAAGATAGTTTGTTTCCTATTTAATTTATATCAAGTTTAATAATATGTATAATCAGTATTTTATTTGTTTAGAATCATTGTTGGGTTTGTAGAAAGCATGACAGCCCCGAGTCCGGCGGGAAAAGAGAACGAACTATTATTTAAATTTATAATCTCCAACGGAAACAAAAAAATCGTTATTTTAGTATGGGGTATTGAATTAATAAAAAAGATGGAAAAAGAAATTATCTGCAATCGAGTAAGTAAAACTCAATTTTTATTTAATTTTAATAATTTATTATAATATTTATTGAATGTTTTTTTTATTTTCAGGTATTAGAAATTAACGGGGGGTATTGTCGGGCGATTCGAAAACGGTCAAATGGCTTCGAGCCGTTTGAAATCATTATTAAAGAAAATACGGAAGTGAATTATTTAGGATTTTATGAAAGTACACCGGTTGAAACAATAGTAGTAAAATCAGTGACGTTTGATGATATTCATACTGAAGAAGAACTGATAGGTAATTTTTTTATTTATAATTGCGTTTTAATTATTTTTAATTAATAAGATTATTTTGTAAGTTTTTCTATTCTATTAATACCTTTTTTTCTTTTATTTAGAAATTTCCGGATACATTAGGACCAAGTTTGCCCTGACCCACAACCGAACGGGTTTGATAAGTTCGGGTCAATAACCGACGGGAAGAAAAAAATAACGATTCAGGTAAAACAATTTTCAACATCTTCACTGGAAATCGGGGAGTTCGTCACCGTTAGAGGAATAGTTGAAGGGCAGGGTTGGTATTTATTTAAAATTATTTTAATCCTTTTTCAATTTCATTTTTTTATGAAACTCAAATTTTTTTTACAGATTCCCTGGTAAAGATATTTTGCGATAGCATGCGCGATGTGGTGATGAATCCCGCAATCGATGCCATGGCTGCGGAGACAGTAAGAAGAGGCGTTAGACCGGTCAAAAGAATCCGCGCAAGAGAGTAAAAAAAGATAAATTTAATCTCAGAAAAATGTAAGATAGAATCCATTTATATTGTTACAATCACTTAAAAATATACAAGATGAGGAAAAAGTATGGAAACCCCTGGAAATTTTGCGATTTTTATAGTAAAAGAAAAAAACAAAGGTCATACCCTAGGTAACTTTCAACGAGGAACCCAACGGTGACGTCTGATTTGACCTTGAACCTCATTTTCAAGGTTATTTCAAGGTCAACCTCATTTTTTCAAATGGAACCCCTATTTTTGATGCCGGAATCGAAAATAGCGGAAAATTTTACGTCCGGATATGTGTTTAGGTATGAGATTACCGTAACCTCTGGAGATCAAATAGAGGCCAATAACCTTGAAAATGAGGTTCAAGGTCAAATCAGATGTCACCGTTGGGTTCCTCGTTGAAAGTTACCTAGAGTATGACCTTTTTTTTTTCTTTTACTATAAAAATCGCAAAATTTCCAGCGGTTTCCATACTTTTTCCTCACCTTGTATGTTTCAAACATTATGTAATTCGAGAATTTCATTTCATTTTTAGAAAGAAATGATATTGATAACTATAACCGGACTATTAAAAAATTAACTGGCAAGGACATTCGAATATTAATTATAGTTACGCGAGGAGCTAATCAGTTTAATAGTGCTACGTTTATTACTCGATCATCTCCAGGATTTTTTTAAGTTCCAACGACACTGACAGAAGAAAACAACAAATAACTATGATACTAAATCAACAAACTAATATAAACATTGCGTTGAGTTTAAAGGGTTAACTCATCATTAATTACTTAAATAATTTAATGTATTATTTAAGTAAATTAAGTAAAAATGTTAATTAATTAATAATTAATTATATTAAGGACAGTTCACTGTCGTGTTACTTTTAATGTTTGATTTTTTTTAAAAATTCGCTTAAAAACTATTTGTATGTTTTAAAACTAATTTTAAAGCTTTTTTTTACATGATTATATATGATAAAATGATAATTTGATTGTTTTAATAACAATTCATTTTTTTTTTAAAAAGTTAAAGATAATCTGAGTATAAGAATGATTTTGTGTTTATTAAGAATTATTGTATAATTTTTTCACGTTTTTATCCCTACCTTGGCAATAAATGCTGCATGCTGCAACCATTTACTTTATATTTTCTATTTTTTCTTTTTTGTTCATTAAAATATATAAATGGAGATCAGTGCGTTCATAATAAAGCCTCTCTTTAGCATACAGTTATTAACTCCATTAAATAATACCTTTTACTACTTAACGTATGAACATATTTAATTAAATGATCATATTTTAAACCAAAATGAATAATTGTGCTCAATAAATTGTATTAAAAACTATTAAAACCGTAATAATTTTTTTAGCAAATTTGTTTCAACAATATTAAAGATTTCTAATTTTTTTTCAAACAGTTTTGTAACTTTTTGCTTTAAATTACACATCTACATTGATTCTGTTTTTTTTCTTTTATTTATTATTGATTATCAAATTTTTGTCACGAAAAAATTACGAAAACAATTAGTTTACAATACGTAAACGTACCAGTAAAGATTTTATTAAAAACTTTATGAATATGTACATCAGTAAACCTTCAATATTATGAGTTAAATCAGCGATCATATGATAAAATAAATAAAATGATTTGCTATAAAATTAAATATTAAAATTAGATAGATTCCATAATTTTGATATTCTCCAATTCTTCGTTTGATGTAAAATACAATTCGGGATCATCAAAATCATCATAAATACTAAAATAAAAGGGTCTGAATCTTTTAAACTCTTTGACATTGTAATAATTGATTACAATTCCTTTATTTAAATCTTTAATACAAAGTTTAATACAAATACAGTTTAATCTGTTTTTTGTTAAAACAAATTTTGTAAAATGAAGCTTTAAACAATTGTTATTGCAAGCGATAACTTATTTAAAAAGAGGCGATTGTTTATTTAAATAATTGTGACTGATTACTGATGACTTGAATACTGCCGAGAAAGCAATTCTCATCTATGTATTACTATATATATAGCTTGTGTG